>SRPP01000186.1:0-43277 GCA_018360055.1 Claviceps monticola
GGGGTTCTTTTTTCGAAAGGAGAGTAGAGTCACTGCAAGTGGGACGAGAAAAGAGTGAAGGTGATTCAAAAGAATGAAGAAGTTGAGCCGTCGGATATCTTGCCGTTGAGAGAATGAGAGGAAAGACTGCGACTGTTTTATGTTATGTCGTGTCGGCAGCCCCCCCCCCCCCCCCCCCCCCCCTGGTATACACGATGTTTTCAATCCTCCCTGGCCCCTTCCTGATCGGGCCTCGCCATTTTGCCGTGTTCATGTATGTAGGTATACATACCATCACCGTTCATGTTATGTACAAATTCTCTGCCTCTGCAACCGCAAAGAATGCGTTGAGGTAGGAATGTATGTACTGTCGACTCTCGCTTCGCTCCTTTCCACAAAAGCCAGCAGAGGAATCTTAAAACGACAAGGCCTGTAAGATATGTAACACGTCTTGCAATTTAGCCTGAATAGCCTCACAGCCTGCCCCCGCCAGCCGTCGCGAGGTAAGAAAACGGGGAGGGGGTCCTTACAATTGCTGGGGCCCCGGTGGTCAGTAAATTAATCCATCGCGGGGAGAATGGAAAGTTCTTGCCGAGATGGGACAATAGGAGGCTTTCGACTCGCTGCGTGGCTGCGTTGTGCGGTCGCGATGATATTTACCCGCGGCAGATACGGGGCATTTTGAGATTACATACGGAGTGTACCTAATGTATCTAGAACCTCTGGTAAAAGAGACGGGATAATCGAGCATGGTTGCTGTTGGTTTAAGCGGGAAGCGGGTAAGGGGGGGGGGGATTTTTTCGAAACGGATGTTGTTTGAACGGGAGCTTGTTGACTTGAGGTTTTTGCTGTTTCTTTCTCGTACATGTTGCTGTTTCATAGGCTGTTTTCTGGCTTGCATCCTGCAGGAACTGAGATTCAGCACAATTGGCGTGATATCTCCGTAACCACGAGATGCAGCTCCCCCCCTATTCCTCCTGGGTAGGTACCTATGTGCTACATATGTACCTAGTGCATATGTGTGATGATATGTACATATGTACATATGCACATAGCACAGCAGAGCAGTACACTAGAGCTGCTGCACCAAATGCCTCCATGATGCGTCAAGAAGGAAGCAGCTTGTCAGTTGTTGTGTCGTTCTGCTCTTTTTCCTGCCTGCCAACAGCGGCTCAAATCCACTTACATATTTACCCCAGGAAAACAGCATGGGAGGAACAACAGCGTTTGGGCACCTCAAATTTGGGCCAGGACCTTGTACGTTTGCATGGGCGCTAAAAGGGATCTCCATTTCGATTACTCCGTAATTTTGGTCCACTTGTCTCGGTTCTTTGCCCTAAGGTCGTCAATCGTGTATGCATCGTACATACGGAGTACTCCGTTCATACTCCGTACATAGTTACAGGTGGGCGATATGTGAGGTATTTGACACCTCAATGCAATGCGATGTATGTTCATTGTTGATCCATAGCGATTCCGAAGGGGGCGCATTCAGTAGACTTTGGGAGGAATCGCGACGACCGGAGTCTGTGTCTGTCTCGCGGAAAATGGGAGGCCACGTCGTTGGTGGTTCACTGATTGACAACACAAGCGATATGACTCCCCTGGTCCTGGCGACTGCGGTGGCGCAATACATAACAGATCAGCTGCCATCAAGCGGTTCGTCTCGCGTAATGACAGAATGTTATTCCGGTCCTCATGTCTGATGAACGGCTGACTTTCTCTACTCATCGTGTTGTTGTGCGTGACTGTGCTGTTGCTGAGAACCAACATCCTGCGCAGGATGGAGTTTCGATCCTGACGCGCCCCAGCATCTCTTCCTTCTCTACAGTCCGTGTCGTAGCTTTTGATCCTCTACTTCAAATACAGGCGCCACTGCATCTGATACGTGCCCCGGTCCCTGGCACCAGAGCCTCAAGTTGGTTCGGTATCGGGGGTTCGGTTCTAGCCGTACACTTCTCATCTTCTCATCGCTCCGCGCTGGTCAGTGGTCCAAGGCAGCAGCCGCTTCATCATCTGGCGACATACCAAGGCGAGATTTTCACGGTAGCCCGTGATGAGGAGTCTTGTATAGTTTGCACAATGCGTATCTCGGCAACAGACATCACCGTAGCTTCACTTCAACTACGCGAGATCATGTCCGTCATTGAAACAAACGTCAATTCAAACCCAACCCAAAATCGTAATCTTAACAATACACAAAGTTACATTCTACATTCTCTCGTGAAAATCCCAAGCCAGTCTGCCCCTTTCACATCACGAATAGCAAGTTGGTATCTAGAAGCGTGTCAACGAAAGCATGGCCGTCATATAGCATACCTTGCAAGTAACAGAATTGGAGGTTGACGAGAAAGGAAGACAGAAAAGGGGGAAAGAGAACCTACCAAGGGGATGACTGCATGACAGCTGAGGCTTCTGCGTGTACTTGGACGCCAAAACGTCTCGAATACTGTTCAGTAGCTGCACATACGACTGCTGGGGGTTCTGCTGCAAGGCAGTGATGAACGCCCATGACATGGCACCAGTAGCTTGGTTCGCAATCGTGGCATCGGCACTGAAGTTATCGCATGAATAACTTAGTAAGTCTGATCAAATAAACGGCATACACAAATAACGCCACAGTGATCAAGAGAACGTACGAAGTCTGGTTATCTTTGCTTCCTGACCACATAATCACATCAGCGGGGGACGTCTTCGTGTCCTTTGTCTTCTGGTAAGCATCATCCCCTTTGAAGGCCGTCTTGGCGAAGCCAAAGACGGTGCTTGCCATGCCCGCAATGTCGCCTCGAGCATACGATCCCAGAGCATTGAGAAGCCCCTGGCCGGCTTCTTTGGCCAGATTTGGCTCTTTTAGTACGCCCTTGGTCGAGTAGACATACGGCAGGTCCATGGCAGTTGCTGAGTGGCATGAGTCGAAAATTGCAGTCAGACGGACACCAGGCTGGAGGGGTCTGACCAGACGGAAATGGATCTCGTCATCGACAATGTGTCCGACTTGCGTATGGTCCACGGGGTAAATGACTTCGTCGTATCCATCATCCTCGTCACCGTCGAGATCCTCGGTCTGGCCACCATGTCCTGGATTATGCACGTTAGTATAGACTCTTCAGTCCCTGACCCCTAACATCTCTGGTTCTGGCCACCTTTTCAGCTGGATAGTAAACATCTCACCTGAGTAGTGAAAGAATAAAGAATCGTTTGGGCGAGCATCCTTAACCAGCCAGCCCATGGCACGAAGCATATTGTCCTTGGTAGGTCGCATAACCGGGTTCGGTTGATCGTCCGTCAATATAACCATATCCTCCCGCTTGTACCTGTGCTTTGTGATTAAGAAATTCGACACGTTCTTGACGTCATTGATACATCCGCGAAGTTCTCCCTTCTGGCCAAAGTAGTTGATGCCAATCAGCAGAGCTTTGCGGTTTCCCGTACAGTTGGAATACTGGAAAGTATAGCCCTGCGGTGCTCCGGAACCAAACTGCTGAGGCGTTGTCGGCGGGGGAGGCCCAGTACGAGAATAGCCTTGTTGGCCATAACCCGAGGCGGGACTTTGAGATGGCGGAGGGTGACCATATCCCGGCGGCGAACTTTGGCCGTAACCTGGAGGCGGATGGCCGGACGATGGACGAGGTCCCGGAGGAGGAGGACCACCATAGCCGCCTTGCGGCGGGCCATAGTTCCCCTGAGGAGGACCGTAGTTCCCTTGAGGAGGACCGTAGTTCCCTTGAGGAGGACCGTAGTTCCCTTGAGGCGGACCGTAGTTCCCCTGAGGAGGGCCGTAGTTTCCCTGAGGAGGGCCATAATTCCCCTGCGGTGGACCGTAGTTGTAGTTCCCTTGTTGCGGCGGTCCATAATTGCCTTGCGGTGGCCCTTGAGGCGGACCTTGAGGCCCGTTGCCATAATTCCCATAGCCGTACCCGGGCCTTGGGCCCTGTCCCGGCGGGAACCCGCCTCCTCTGCCGTGATGCTGCTGCGCCCCGTAATGGCCCTGTCCGGGAAACCCTGACATGGCGGCTGTGGTTCTTTTCGAATGCAGAGGTTCTCGTGTCTGGTTTATGGGTTCTCAGGCGAGCAGAGAGAGAGGACAACAGGAGATCGTTCATCTGAGCCAACCATCCCAGTCATTTACTGATGATGACGGACTGTGGACACGTGCCCCACCCCCACTGTGACTTGCTCAGCCTCCAATATGTTGTTCCGTTACTGCCAGTTGGAACTTGGTGACGCCTGTTTTTATGGAGGGAGGAACGACTCAGACTTGTGCTTTGCAGAAACAATCTGACGTCATCAAGTCATCGCATCTCATTGGGTGTTGTGCAGATTGCGGCATTTTTAATTTAGATGCGGCTGGACGTGCACGTGATGAAGATCCAACCACCAAGGGCCAGAGCGATACGTGTCTTGCATATGCTTTCTTCCGTATTATGTACAAACAATAACTTTTGAGTAATTTCTCAAACAAAAAAACAGTCATATCTCATTCCAGTTTTGCTGTCCATGTACTACCCCATGGCTTGAGTTGTTCAACACAGATCTCCAAAAATGTCACCTTGATCCCACGCTATTAAATTCGCAAAACAGCCTTGCCAAAGTTCTTGCCCTCGAAGATGCCAATCAACCCATCGGCGGCGTTATCGATGCCCTCGGTATAATGCATCTTGGCCTTGAAGCTGCCGTCCGCCAGCCACTGCTGCAACTTCTCCTGGTGCTCGCGGTAGTACGTTGGGCCGAACTCGGGATTGGCGACGATGAAGCCCTGGATGGTGAGCTGTTTGGCAATGACATTCATGAGGTTGGGAATGCCGTATGAATCGCCCGACTTGTTGTACTGGCTGATCTGTTTTGGAGGAATAGCGGTTAGCTCTAGACTGAGAAGGGAGTTTGAGAAGGATAACTCGTGTAAGGAGTGTAGGCAATCTTTAGGCGTCAAGTCCAGTTAGAAGACTTACCATTCCACAGGCAACGATGCGACCGAATTGGTTGAGGTGGTTCAGCGCAGCCTCCAGATGCTCGCCACCAACGTTCTCATAGTAGATGTCAATGCCGTTGGGCGCGAGGCGCTTCAAGGCTTCCTCCGGCGTCTCCTTCTTGTAGTTAAAGCCGGCATCAAATCCCAGCTCCTTGGTGATGAAATCGAGCTTCTCCTCAGATCCGACCGATCCAATCACCGTCAAGCCCTCCTTCTTGGCAATCTGGCCGACGAGCTGACCGACAGCGCCAGCAGCCGAGCTGACAAAAATGGTTTCGCCCTTCTTGGGCTTGCCAATCTTATACAGACTTGACCACGCCGTCAGGCCGGGCATGCCCAGCGCACCTGTGAAGATAGACAGGTCCAAGTTGTGTGGGTTCTGAACCTTCAACGCTCTCTGGGCCTTGGGATCCGCAATGGTCGCGTACTCGGCAATGGGGCCGAAAACCTTGATGACATCGCCTTCTTTGAAATCGGGGCTATCGCTCTTGAGTACCTTGGCGACTGTATCGTTGACGATGGGCTCGTCTAGCTCGAAAGCAGGTGCGTAGGACTTGATGCTGGGGTCGCGCATCTTGGGGCGCAGGTAAGGGTCGAATGATGCATACTGGACTTGCACGAGAAGGCCGCCCTTGGGGGCGTCATTGAGATCGATATCGCGCTTTTCGACGACCAAGTGCTCGCCTGCGACGGGGAACCCCTTGGGGACCTTTTTGTAAATGAGGGTCTTGTTGGTGGTCATCGTGGAAATATGGATGGAGAGAGAGGTGTGTTTGTTAGAAGTTTCGTGTCTCGTCAGAATGAATGGAGAGCGGGAATGGATGACAATAAAGGTTTGAGATATAATGAGCTCAACCGAAAGACTGCAGAGGCTATATATTTAAACAAAGTTCGCCTGTCAATCGTCTGGTCGTCTGTGAATGACGAAACGGGAATCGATACCCTCCTCACCCACTCATCCACTCACGTCATCTATTTTCTCTCGCCATGTCCGTCGGACTCCATCCCCGGTAGGCCCGCGGCGCCTGCGAGTCGCCAGGGAGTTTCTTCAGGGTTCGATTAATAATGTGCTGCCTTTACCTTCTCTGCTCTTCTGCGCGTCTACTAGACCCACCAAACGACTTTTTAATAAACAAAAACGAGATCCAAGCGGGCAAAGATGTGTGCAAACGCCGAGGGTCGCCAAAGATGCCAGATCCGCACCCCGATTTCCTAGCTTTTGCTTACGTCACTTGCTCTAGGCGCGGGACCCTTTGAGCCGGATAAAGGCCAGTTGCCGAGGCACTGTCCACTCTCTAGTGTCCGAGGCGGCTAGACCGGGGGGCTCGCGGCGGAGGGCGGAGAAATAGAACGGAACGGATATTAAGTTGTCGTGCGTGATGAGAGGATATGTCTGATGGATTTGTCAGGAAGAAGAACTCTGGCTTCTGGAGTAGGACAGCCAGATGCTTTGTGCTGCTTTGATTCCCTCTGGTGTGACCGAGCCGAGGCAACGAGGAATCGCCCGATTGCGTAGAATTGGGCGACATCTATGTACTTTTGAAGTATGCGCATATGTATATAGAAAGCAATCCTGCTGCGAACACACAAATCACCAAATACATATGTACGAATACGTAGCGAACTACAGGCGGAAGTGTTGCAATCGGTACTATGCGCGTATGTAATGGTTTCACGGCACTCATGTCGCGCGTACCTGATCGGCATCGCACTTCACAGCCATAACTCACGCCGTAGCTCGCATTGCTCCGGATTGTAGCCGATGATATTACCGTCTGACATCCGATTTTCAATTTGTCCCACGCCGGACGCCAACGCCCCTCGAGCCAATCGGGTGCAAACAGTTCTCAAGGGCATTTTCCATTTGGGACCAAAGATTGTGACGTGTATATACAGACTCACGGAGTATGTACATACGTCTTGTAAGTTGTGTGACCATCCTCCACTGGTGCACTCTTCTGGACTGGTCCCTGAAACTTGAGACTCTTGTTGCATCGTCATGTCGCACGAGTTCAGATCCAGCGTGAGGCTCGTCTGCGGAATTCGGCAGTCGCCCACCAATCAGCACTTCACCTCTCGATATGTGTTGCGTGCGGAGTACTGTGCAGGAAATTGATTGGGACTCGGGGGAGGGCGTTTGACAATCGCATGCATACGGAGTACATATGTACACGAATACCTTGGTGTACGGTTATAATTAACACACACAGGTCAGTCTGAGTTGTAGCCTCCGTTTCCAGCCTACTTGGGTAATTGGCTGGCATCCTATCGCGTCGTAATCAGTGGCGTATCCGGGCTACCCTCTTTCAAGAATACCCTACATCCATGCGTTCATTTTCTGCAGAAACCGAAGAGAATTGGAAACGACAAGAGAGAAAAAAAAAGCCTTGAGTGAAGGTCCGAGACAAGCCAAAACAAATGGAACAAAAGGCAAAACGGCCAAGATGCACCTTACAGGGTCCGATCTGTCATCGATTGCCACCCCTCCCCTTGTCGAGGTCGAACAGTCGAACAGTCAAAAATGATGGACGATGAAACCCGGCTCCGCTCCTGCGTCTTCTCCACGAGGGGACACGCGAGAATTCAACAGCCTAGGTATGTATGGACTCGAATTCTTGAAAAAGTTACATAATTGTGACGGCCGTCGAATATATCTGGAGTCCTAGACGCTTACTCTATAGCTAGGCCTACATATATACTTCGTATATATATACATACCTACCTGTTTCTCATCGCCTTCAACACCACCACGCTGCACGCGAACGCCACGCAACGCCACCAGAGATCTGCGGATTACCCCTCCCACCTCTCTTCATCGCACTACGGAGTACTCCGTATGTATAATGTACCCATAATGCTGCCATTAAATGGCAGTATCCTCACAAAGACTCCGGTGGGGAGACGTCTCGCGGAGAACAAAGAAGACCTGCTTTCGTAATGACTTGGCAGACAGCTTCCCTGGCTAATAGAAAGCCATCACTGGTCTCTCACATCTCCGGTTGTCACGCCAATGCATCCAACAGGGCGTGTCAGACCTCCAAATTTCAAATATGAGAGACCTTCGGTTTTGGGTTTTCTGCCCAACGCAACGCCAGTGGGTTATTCTCGCCCGACGTAACACCAGTGGAGGGGTTATGTTGTAGGTATTCTCACCCACCGCCGGGAATCGGGAATCGGAATGATGCCATCCCCGCATTGTACGGCGTACCTACAGCGGCACACCATAACTTTTATGCGCAACGACGTGCCAATGCGCGTCTTGCGCCTTTGCGTCTGCCTCCTGCGTGTACATACCTATACATACCTTGTAGGCAGGTGTAACGGAGAAACTGGATCAACCCACAACGGCGCATCAGGAGGATGGAACACGGAGAAAAAAAAAAAAAAAAAAAAAAAAAAAAAAAAAAGAATTCCCCTCCCCCCTCTTTTTAAACTTGGTAGGATTTTGAGGTCGGGTTCGGTTCTTGTTCCTTTTTCTCCCCCTTCAGTTTTTCCATACATACATATACATGGTCGACTAAAGCCCAAAATATCACGAGAAGCCCCAAAAAGAAGACTTACATAACTCAACACATACAATCAAACTTTAAACGAAGAAACACAAAAAAAGAAAGACCATGACCACCCCCATCCTCATTCTCGACGGCGGCCTAGGCACCTCACTCGAAGAGAAATACCACATCAAATTCGGCCCCTCGACGCCTCTCTGGTCGAGCGACCTCGTCGTGTCTGCTCCGCACACGCTCCTCCAGTGTCAAGCCGACTTTGGCCGCCTGCCCGTGGACATTCTCCTCACGGCGACATACCAAGTCTCCATCGAGGGCTTTGCCAACACATGTGAATCGCACGCTTCATTCCCCGAGGGCATCGACGCGGCGAATATACCCCAATTCCTCGAGAGAGCCGTATGCATTGCTGAGAGCGCGACACGGCAGCAGCAGCGGCAGCAGCAGCCTGGTGGGCGAGCGGCTTCGGCGGGGTCTGTTGCGTCCGTGGCGCTTAGCCTAGGGCCCTACGGGGCGTGCATGAGCCCTAGCCAGGAATATAGTGGGCGGTATGACGAGAAGCATGATTCGCAGGACGCTTTGTATGAGTGGCATCGCGAGAGGCTGGCCCTGTTTGCGAAGGTGGATGGCCTGTCGCGCCGGGTGGCCTATCTAGCCATGGAGACGATTCCGCGCGTCGACGAGATTGCTGCTATGCGCAGAGCTCTGGATACGATGCCGGAGCTGGCTGACGTGCGCTTCTGGATGTCCTGTCTGTACCCGGGCGAGGGAGAAGCTCTCCCCACGGGGGAATCTGTGAAGGAGGCCCTGCGGACGATGCTGGATAAGAGCCTGGCGCGCTCTCTGCCCTGGGGTGTGGGCATCAACTGCACGAATGTGTGCAAGGTGCCCGTGCTGCTTCAGCGGTATGAAGAGGCCATGGAGGAGATGGTGAGCGAGGGCCTCGTGGAGGAGTGGCCGGCCCTGGTCTTGTATCCGGACGGCACCAAGGGCGAGGTCTACAATTCCACGACGAAGAAGTGGGAGATGCCGCAGGATATCCCTGGCAAGTCAGTCGTCCAGAGCGATGTGCCGTGGGAGCAGCAGCTTGCGGATGCCGTGAGGGCGACGCAATCCCGCGGCAAGTGGAAGCAGATTGTTGTAGGGGGTTGCTGCAGGGCTACCTCGGAGGACATTGCCCGCCTACGCATGATTTTACTTTGAAGAGCGCCGCCTTTTTGTGTGGTTGCGGTGGGCGAGGGTATCTTTTTTCGGAATTGCAATGAATCTGGTATACAAGTGATCAAGAGAGGAAACTATTTACTGATCAAGGGATGAACCTGTTCAGCGGTCTGAGGATAAAGTACATAGTCGCTCCTTGTTTTAGGACCCTCGGTTCCTCATCATCTGCACGTATTTCTCTAGCAGAACGTGGATATGGGAACTCTGCCCTTACATGTTCCCAGTATCCATGGAGCGTAGCAAATATGTCGCAGCAAGGGCCTTCAACTTTAGTAGAGCCATAGTTACCTACCTACTACATAGGTAAAAAGAAGAAGAAAATAAATGAAAACCAGGCAAAAAAAAAATCTAAAAAAAACTGCAAATCGCAAAAATACCGTACGGAGAGCTCCCCCAATACCTGTTTGACGATTGACCCCTCCAACCGAGTTTCCATCCCGTTGCACACACAAAGTTGCTCTCAGGAGTCAATGCTCACTCACACGTTTCGTTTCCTGCGCACTCTCGCGGACCCGAATCGGCGAACCCCACACAAGTCAGCAATGGAGTTCGTCTCCGATTTCGCAGCCCAAACCCATGCATGAACCACAAGAAACAAATCGAATCGTGTATCCGTACTCTGTACAGTACTCCTCTCTACAACCCCAGAGCTCACAAGTTACAACGGCCCAGAAACGACATACTCTCAACATGGCTTCCAAAGTCTTCATCGTCACCGGCGCTAGTCAGGGCCTCGGATTGGCCATTACAAAGTATCTAGTCGGGGAGTCGCACCAGGTCGTCGTGACTGCTCGTTCTGCCGGGCCGTTGGAGGATCTGAAGAGAGCGTATCCGGGACAGGTTGATTATGTGACTGGAGATATGACTGATGCAGAGGTAATGATCTTTTATTCCGTGAAGATAGTTATCCTCTTCGAAAAGGGAATTGGGGGGCGCTCCACGCGGTTTCTTCAGTCTCATTGTGTCTGCGACACTGGGCTGTGGAATTGACAATGGATGGATGCTAATGATTCCTGTATTGGATGGAGTAGATGCCGGAAAAAGTCATGAGCACGGCGTTGAGGGCCTTTGGTCGGCTGGATGGACTCGTCCTGAATCATGCAATGCTTGTATCGGAAAGGTTTGAGAGCATGTCGATCACTCAGTGCAAGGGTCTCTACGACGTCAACGTTTTCAGTTGTATCGCAATGGTGAGACGGCATCTTTTACATATTTCTTCTAACTGGTCTACATGTGCATCGTGGCTTATTCCATGCAGGCTCAACGTGCGATTCCCGAGATTCGTAAAACCAAGGGCTGCATTATGTGGGTATCCTCGGGTGCGGCCAGGACTGCCTACCAAGGATGGAGTGCCTACGCGTCATCCAAGGCAGCCGTCAACTCTCTATCGACGTGCCTGGCCTTTGAAGAAAAGGATATTACAAGCATCACCATCGAACCGGGTAGAGTGGATACAGACATGCAGAAGCACATTCGTTCCGTTGGCAGGGACTCCATGGATAAGTCGCAACACGACAATTTCATCCAAGCGTTCGAGCAAGGCCAACTACTGAAGCCAGAGCAACCTGGGCACGTGATAGCGCGGTTCGTGGCGGAACCCAACAAAACAATGAGTGGCCAGAATCTCAAGTGCGTTCCCCATCCCATAAAACTTGCGTTGTGTCACTGACAAGACGGTAGATGGAACTCACCGGAACTCAAGTCGTATCAAGGGTAACGTGACGGGACGGATGAAGTAATCTAAGGCTTTCAATAGTGTTAGCTTAAGTCTTGAACCGACAAAGAAACATTGTACAAAAAGTTCGTTGATAAGTTTGCAGTCAGTCGAAAGATAAGCTCTTCTTAATTTACTCCACATGGATGCATATGCATTCGGTATTAGCATGGAATATAAGTTTCTTCATCA
Organism: Claviceps monticola; assembly: GCA_018360055.1. Lineage (NCBI taxonomy): Eukaryota > Fungi > Ascomycota > Sordariomycetes > Hypocreales > Clavicipitaceae > Claviceps > Claviceps monticola. The sequence goes on from SRPP01000186.1 coordinate 11,582, forward strand.
TAGCAAAACGTAATACGGTACAAGTCACGAGCACAAAAGTCTCCTTACCTTGTCTTTCGCCACCAAGGCACAGCCAGCAGTAGAATGAGATATCCTTGGGCTGAGGAATAGGTCAGCCTATCTGTGACTGGAGGTATGTCCATGTTCAACGTAGTTGCAAGTGCTGCGCTCAGGCCATCGTATTGTCTCCGTCATGATATGATCGGTATTTGATAGTACCAGATAGCAAAAGGCATCACGGCAGTTCCCAAAGCAAATTGATCGGTGAGATTTCTTACGTTGAAGGATGTCATATCCGGATGACTAAGTACAGCCCTGTTAGCTCCCAATGTACAAAAAGTGCGATAGAAAAATAGTAGAGCAGGGTTTGGTATAGCCTCAGCAGTGTCTATTGGCACAAGACGTGTCGTGTCAACAAAGAGGCTTGTCGAACCTCTTCAGACTGGGGCGACAACGTATCTCATCATTGGGTATTGAAAAAGGGGGAAAACGCGGAAAGCTGGCGTAACTCTTACCATTGAGTGTCAATGACCACAGTCACCAGTCAGTACGCCATCAGACACGACGAAGTGCGTAGGCACATCGAGGCGCTGGTTCAAGGCTTGGGACCTCATGGTGATTTGCAGTCGCTTGTTGGAAGGAAAGAAAGAGGGCTGTGTCAAAATATTTTTTTCGTCTAGTTTTTACACTGCGGAGCCGCTGGCACGTGCATCGAGACTGCGGGTACGGAGTACATACGGCCACAGATCATTGGCAACTTTGCGCCTGAGGTACCCACAATCCGCATCACTTACATATCACCAGTAAACGGCGCGCTCTGACTGGCCATGAATGCCCCGCTGGACTGAAGAGCAGATGCGCAGTGCGCACGATGTGCTTGTGAAGCTCGCGCCTTTTTTATTAGAGCGAGTCAAACAAGTTAATGGGTGCCTCTCCAAGAGAATTCCCACATTGCTGGGCGCAGGTATATCAGGCCGCGCTGCCCCACCAACTTGGTTGACCAAATGTAGATCCAACCGTCCCAGTTCGCGACTCCCAATCCGTCTCATCAGCCGCCAAACACCGACATCATTCCTTGTTCACGACATCGACGTCCAACCCGGTCCTGACGCGGACATCCGCGTGACCGTCACCGGGTTCACCCCAACAGGCAATCTAAGCACATCTGCGAATTACATCTCCGGTTTCCATCTCGAGAACTTCCATCATATCTTGTAACCACATCTTGTATCTCGCGGCGCAAACTCGCCATCGCGACATTATGTCAGACCACGAATACGCAGGTAAGACTTCGTCTTGGGCAAGCCGTCACCCACTCCCGTGTTTCATCCTGGCTCTTCATACTGCATCGTGGGGGCACCGGTGCTCCCGTAGCTTCCAACCACGACAATGGCTGTATGTATGTGGCCGCCCAAAAACAGCAAAGCCTTTTTGTTTGAGTCCGGCCCGTTCATCAGCTATGTTTCACTCCACGGCTGCCTGTGCGCGTTGCTCCATCTCTGCCCCGTGACTGCTGTTGACTGTTGACAGCTGGTGGTGACTGCCGGCCGTCGATTAACTACTTACCTTCACCTTCGCCGGAGCATACTTTGCTGAAGTGGTCGACGAGCGGGGTATGAGCCATCAAGTTGATATCACACAGTCAAGTCGTCTTTGCCACGTTGTAGTGCCGGGATGCAACGCGACGTCCTGCTCTAAAGCTTGTAGCTACGGCCCTAGTACGCAGATATATGAAGCAGCCTGGCTCCTCAGCCCAATGCTCCGTGGCCTCTCCAAGCACTCGTCATCAGTTCTATATCTGTTCCATCCTCTGCCCCCCTTCGATAGTTCGACCACTCGATGTATCATTGCCATCGCCCTGCGCAGGATCGCTACTGGGCTGCAGTAGATTCGGGCCTTGATCTATGTTGGCTTTAAGACACCCACTTCTCGTCGTGTTCCATCACTGGCGACGCACAAGCTAATACCACCCTCTCGTAGGCAACGATGATCTGTCTCTTCCCAAAGGTATGCAGTCACCAGCCTCTTGGGCCCTATCAATCATTACCCTCCTCTGACTCACGCTGTACAGCCACGGTGCAAAAAATCGTCGGCGAAATTCTCCCAGCACAAGCTGGGTTAACGTTTGCCAAAGAGTCGCGGGATCTCTTGATAGAATGCTGTGTCGAGTTTATCACGCTCATCTCCTCAGAGGCAAACGAAATTTCAGAAAAGGAAGCAAAAAAGACCATCGCATGTGATCACATTATCAAGGCGCTCGAGCAGCTCGGTTTCACAGACTACGTCCCTGCCGTGCTAGAAGCAGCGGCGGAACACAAGGAAGTACAAAAGGTGCGCCGACCTACTATTCTCTTTTCTAGGCTATCGACTTGGCTGACATTTGTGTTCAGGGTCGAGAGAAGAAAGCGGACAAGTTCGCTAACAGCGGCATGTCCATGGAAGAGCTCGCACGCTTACAGGAGGAGCAATTTGCACAGGCAAGACAGAGACACGGATAGGATTGGAGTAGTGGTGGAACTGCAATTGTCAGGGGTATCAATACGGGCATTATTTTTGGCGTTGAACCTGATTACGAATAGGAATGATTTCATGATGTAGTAGTAGAGTGTCTCATGTGTCGTACAGACTAATCGTCCTGGGCGTCCCGTGCAACCAGCCCTCACGGCAGGCCCCCTTGTCCAACATGCGGGCATTCTTGCAATCCCAAGAGCTTGTCCTTTCCCCTGGGCGCAGCTTGCACATTTTTTTGATACTCAAATGTCTTTTCATTTGCACATTATGGTTTCGTGATGGTTGCAATTGCCGCTGCAAACCATGTTATCGATAAGACACTACACCACACACAAAGGCGACGTTGCTACCTATGAAGGAGGCGAATAGCAAGCGGCATAAAACGTTTTCCCCCCTTATATAATATATTATGTCTGCAGAACAATTCACAGATCGATTTGCAAACCCAACACACGAGGTACATACCTACACGGGGACTATCCGAGCAAAACAAAAGAAGCCAGAAGATCCACAGATCTTGGTCCACCACTACCTGATTCCCCTCTTCTGCCTCGTCTTAGCCCACGGCAATTCGGCAATTCTACGAAATCCTGGGAGAGTTTCGCTTTTTGATATCGCCATCAGGAGTCTAGAAACACCGCAATCTCGACAAATAAAGAAACCCCCCGCCTTTCGCCCCTGTTCCGAACCTTCCCCCCCCCCCTTTTTAGAAGCAGCCCACCACCCAGTAGGCTGGGTCCCGTCGTAGGAATGGGGCAAGGGGAGTCAGCGTTCTTGGAGGATCCCGAGACGCCATTGACATTGACGGAGAAGACGTTGCCGGCTGTGGCAGCATACGTCAAGTCTGGTAGTAATCATAATCCAAAGCAAATTGTGGTGTTGGCCGGTGCGGGCATATCCACTTCAGCAGGAAGTATGTCCACTCATCCCGTTCCTTGTTCGTCCCTTTGGTGATTCGCATACACTACATACTTTGGAGTGATTGTTTGTTATTTTGAACCTTCTTCTTTCTCGTTGATGACTCTAAACGTACCTCAAATCACAAGTCAACTACTCAACGCTAACCTTACATAGTACCTGACTTCCGCTCACCCGGAACGGGCATATACAGCCAGCTCGCGCGGCTGAATCTGCCCGACGCCGAAGCCATCTTTGATATAGACTTCTTTCGCGGGAACCCCTTACCATTCTACTGCCTCGCGCGGGAGCTGTACCCCGGGAAATTCTATCCAACCGTCTCGCATGCCTTTCTTGCTTTGCTCGCCAAAAAGGGCGTTCTGCTAAAGGTGTTCACCCAGAACATAGACTGTCTTGAACGACGGGTGGGCGTCCCGCCAGAGAAGATTGTTGAAGCGCACGGTAGTTTCGCGACGCAAAGATGCATTGACTGCAAGAAGGAATTTCCGGATCGGGAGATGAAGCTCCACGTCGCGGATGCTACAGTGCCGTACTGCAAGGATCCTCACTGTAGAGGCATCGTGAAGCCCGACATTGTCTTTTTTGGGGAGGCAATGCCAACTCTGTTCCGAGACAACTGCCAATGTTCTGCCACTGCGGATGTGATCCTCGTTATGGGAACGAGCTTGAGCGTTGCTCCCTTTTCTGCGACGCCAGACATGGCGCCGGGGGGTACGCCTCGAGTGTTGATCAATATGGAGCGAGTAGGCAGTCTGGGCCACAGGACGGATGATGTTCTGCTGCTGGGGACTTGCGATGATGGCGTTCGGAAGTTTGCTGACGAGCTGGGCTGGCGAGATGAGTTGGAGGCGCTCTGGCGAGGGGTCGTGGGCGACGAAGAAGCTGAGCGGCAGCTTGTTAGTGCCGCGAAGCAAAAGAAGAAGCTGGAAGACGAGGTTAACTTGTTGACTGAGAGGGTGGAATCAGCCTTGAAACTCGATGATCAGAGTGGCCAAGATGGACCCGGTCAAGATGGCTCCAGTGAAGATAGTCACAGCCAAGATGCTGCCTGTCGAGATGGCCGCAGTCAAGATGGTCCCAGTGAAGAGGACAAGGTCACCGAAGATGGGGTCAAAGAGGGACTACCCGTGGCCGCTGCGAAAGACGAAGACGCTGCCTCGCCAAAAAAGTCTGATATTTCTGTCTCCGACGCTGTCGCTGTTACCGATCACGTTGCTGATGAGCAGATGAAGTCCATCGAGAGCTCATCGAATCCAGTAGCAGACAAAGCAGACGATTCGAAGACGCTTTCTTTGGATACACAAAAGGAGACGCATGAAGCTCCCCAAGCCACCGTCACAGAATCTATGGAGCCGAGAGCTGTTCAAAAGGAAGCCGCCCAAGAGGAAGCCGTCTGAGAAGGAGAAGCTGCCGAAAAAAAAACCAGCACAACGGAGACCAAGTAATCGAGGGCTTCTTTGGAGCAAATGCCATCTTTAAGATACATCACCATGTGGTTACGAACACAACACGCGCGAGCAACATCAACGAATCAAGGCAATCATTGTGCGTACACGTCATCGTAACTTACTGCGTATCCGGCTAGAAACGATGAGACAGAAAGAGCGGCATCTGTCGGTATCTTCCCTATCTCCAGACTCCCGAACCCAGCTTCCGATGCTTACATGAACAGTAGAGGTTCTAGAAAGTAAACATTACCATTCACTATCAACATTAAGACTCTATATTCTATCTTTTACCCAATGCCATACTTCTCTTCATCATAGAATCATAGCTTTGTTGAACCTCATAGCCCACTATCAATCTGGTCCGGAATATTCGTGTCTGTCCAGTCGCCCCATTGCCGACATGTTTCGGCCACGACTTGGGGAAATCTCGGCCGGAAATTCTCAACTTCGTCTGGGTTGGTCAAGAATTGGAGGACGAATCCTGCCGAAGCGTGCCATAAGATGTGGCAGTGAAATGGCCAGACACCTGCGTTAGAAGAGAAGGAGAAAATCGCCATGTCAGTGCCTCTCGTCTTTTCGGTGGTGTTATGATGGGGAGGAGAATCAGGGGGTTCACCGGAACATACCTGGATTAGATGACGCATCGAACTGCATAACAATATAGCCGTTTGCCCGAACTTGCTGGACATCACGGCGCTGGGGGTTATGTCTGTTGATGATGGTGCCGTCCCAAGTACCGAGGCCTTCATGCAAGATATACATGTTGAAGCCGTGCAAGTGTATGGGATGTCTAGGTAAAGTTGGTGTAAGCCATGCCGTTCTTAACCCCGCAACTCGGCATCCCCTTTCTTTCTTCTTGCTGTCGAGATGGAATTTGAGAGAATGTGAAGAAACTTACGAGACGGGCGTTTTATTATTAATCGTTACGCGAACGCTCCTCGCCGAGCCCGTGTTCCTGACATTAGCCTCCTCCGGAAAGGTCGTGTTTCCCAAAGCGCTCATGAGCAACGTCGGGCTGTTATAGTTGCCTCGGAAGGATACACCATCTATGGACCATAACGTGATGTTACTTCCGTTCTTGAACACGCGCACGTCCATGTCGTACGTCAGGTCTGGCTCCATGGGCTGGCGCACCATGTAGGGCTCCGTCACAGTCAGGTCATCATTGGCGCAGGTACCAGGATCGGGAACATCCCACGGCGTCGACTGTGGTACCAAGGAATCTTTTGCATCGTCGTAGTAGACGACGGCGTAGGCAGAAGGATTGCTCGACAAGCTGCACAGCTGGGAAATGTTGCTGCGCATCCAGTAGGCGTCAAGAAGACCGTCAGCCCTGACGAGCACGTCGGTTCGCTGACCGATCCCCAGGGTGACAACTGTAGTGTTGTAGGGCTGGACGGAGACAAAGTCGTTGGCGATGACGGTCATAGTGTGCCCGTCAATGGAGAAGCGCTGAAGTCCCTCGGAGCCGGCGTTGATGAGCCGGAGGCGGTGCGTCCTGCCGCGCTTGAACCTGAACTTGGCGAGACCAGCGTCGTTGGTGCAGCGTGATCTGTCTTGTGGGGACAATGCTGAGCAATTGTAGCTCGCTTTCCCGTTGATCATGTTGCTGTCCGAAACGACGGGATTGGCATCGGGCTTCATAGTTTGTTTCACGAGGCCAAAGTAGTCGCTGTGGTACCAGTCCGACAGTATGACAGGGCCGAGATCAATGTCGTAGGGTGCCGTACGCGGTCCGTAAATCACCATGGGACCAAAAAGTCCAGCAGAATACTGCGCTGAATAGTGTGAGTGGTACCATGATGTTCCGTACAACTCAGCTTCGATGGAATACGTGAAGGTCTTGCCAGGGGCGATGGGGCACTGCGTCACGGCCGGAACACCGTCCTCCCATGGCTTGTTGTGATGAAGAAACCCGTGCCAATGGAGCGATACGCCTTCGTCTGTAGTGGAAATGTTGTTGTGAACGGTCACCTGTATGGTGTCGCCCCAATTCGCTTCGATGAGAGGCCCGGGAAACGCACCGTTCACCAATATGGCCTCGCGCTCAAACCCATCAGGGGCGATGTGTCCTCGACTGATGGTGAAGTCATACGTCCGAATGACACCCGTCCGTGGGTGGTGATCGTAATAGTCCGTGCTTGCGTCAAGCAGACTCCATGGAAAGCCATTTGGCAGAGGATTATTGTGCAGAAACAGGGGCAGCAACGGTGCAATGAGAGTCCCTAGTATAGAATTCCTATGAACATCGTAAGCATGTAGATCTCTTCTGAAGCTATCATCAGGGTCGTACAGGGATGGAAGAGAAGTAAAACAAGAAAGAGGAAGAAGAAGAAGAAAGACGAAAACGACGAGAAAGGTCAATAAAAAACAACCAAATCACAATTACCCATTTGTTCTTCTTTGTGAGAGCCCGCCTCCGACGTTTAAAGGCCAGCCCTTGCTAATAGAGATGCCCATTTTCTTCACAACCCTAAACGCCTTGACTCCTGACCTGAACTAAATAGTGAAACAAGAGCTGATCTACGAGTTAGATATAAAAGTCCCTTGATGCTAGTATAAATAGCACGGTAGATATTCTGAGGATCTGAGCAAACCCTCTGTCCGGCGTCTATATAACGTCAGCGGGACGGGGGACCCTGCTGGCCTGCACCAAGACAATATTTCATCCTGGGACCTACCGTAAGCCTGAAAAGAAGACAAATCACGCGCGTCGGAAGACGTCATGGCCGGGCTTGCTGTCTTGGAGGGAAAAATCTTCGTGAAGATCACGGAACACCGTTCCAGAACTCATCGTGTCCTCGGCCCCCGCCAAGATTATGTGTTTAGTTTCGGTCTGCCCATGTCTAACGAATACCTCTAACTAGGGCGTCACAGGCATGAAAAAATAGTCACAAAGGCGTACCTTCGGAGTCGCGATACAATCCATCGTGTTTTTCGTTTTTTTTTTCCCACTAGTGTCTCATCCATGTTCATGCCGGGAGAGTCGTCCACATAGGTATTCGGGAAAGTCGTCTTTGCGGACATCGAGGGAGCCGCACGTCGCATCGGGGCTTCTGACCCAGGCAATGCGGACAATGTGGGCAATGCGAGTCGACGCGACTTCTCAGCTACATTCAACACCAATGGTACCAATATCAGGCAATCGCTGTCTATTTCGGGCCGTAGCGAGAAGCCAAAAGCGGACGCCTCCATGGATTATACCGGTCTGCCGTGCTAGGCAACTCACCTTAGTCTTGGTAGGTACTACATAACTAGGGCATGATGATGCAGGCCTTATCCCGAGACAATGTTGTAGATTCATGGCGCCAACTTCCAAGTCACACTCCACAGATTCAGCTATGAAACTCGGCCAGTCCTCGATTGCCACTCGACATGTGGAGTCGAATACTCGGCAATGTTACTGGAAAACGTTATGTATGTATGTACTCATATACTGGAAATCTTGCTTGCAGTCATGGCGCGGCCATCGGCTCGAGATGAGACGGGACAAGGGCGATATGTACGGAGTACTACAACTACATCGCAATCTCACTTGTCTCAGCCAGCCTGCGCGAACGCTTCTTGCGGACGCTGTCTCAAGGACAAGCATGCCAGCACAGAAACCCCTGGCTTGGCCTGAATTTCTGCAGCCAGTCTTCAAAACAAGAGAGGATACCTACAGCGGACAAGTCGACTCTGGAGGCATGAGAACGATCAGAAGCGCTCCAGAAGCGGTCTGCGAACATGCGCGAATGCAAGTCGCGAGTCATGTATGCCAGGTTGACGCGGTGGCGATGTACATACCTATGTACATACATATGTACTACATACCTGGTACATATGTATACTCCGTGTGACCGACATGGAAGGGAAGCCCACTTGACGAAAGACCATGGTTGCTTCTGGACGAAATATAGATTACGGAGTACATACTCTGTATGTATGTATGTATGTAATTATGTACATAGTTGAACTTATACGGAGTAATCACTGTGGTATGCAGACTATTTCGCGGCTAACCTTACCTTACCCCCTTGGTCGGCAACGGGTTGCATTGCGCGAGATCCGACGCCGGCTTGTCCCTCGTGCAATTTTTAACAACTTTGGCTTGACTGGGTGACCACTGACGGGTCAGCCCTCCCGACTAGAAGGAGGGGAATCCCCGACGATGTCGTTCCTCACTTCTAAAGGACAGACCGACAGATACCCTGGGGGACCACCCGCCACGCTACATATCGAGGCGGCCGCATCTGCCGCGCCTTGCGCCGGTACAATGTATGGACTCCGTATGTAAGTATGTAGTGTATGTAGATGGCGAGCAACAAAGTGCGACGAAGTGCGACGAAGTGCGACGAAGCGAGGGTTCCAGATGCCAGTACCTAGTTCGCGGAAGTCGGCACGTACATATTGAAGATGCTGCTCTCATCCTTCAAGGCCTATTCCGTAGATGACCGCATTGATTAGGTATGTACCTAGGTATCTTAGGTACTCCGTAGGTATGAACGTTAGGTAGATATTGCTCCACTCCTCAAACGCTCGGACTTCCTCGCATCGAACAACAATCAGTCTCGACTTTTTTCGGGGTCATAATAACTGCCGATCGTCTTGCTCCAAACAGAAGAAATATTATCAGTCACCATGGACAAAGATGAAAGCTGGCCCATCACCCGCTTAGCCCGCCTCGTATTTACTACCCTGCTCGACGTCTTGTGAGCGCTGACGACTGCTTGCTTATCGCAATCGGAAGTCGTTGGCGTGGCGTTTGCTGAGGTCATCTATGATCTGACATCATTTTGCCAAGCTGCGGCAATTAAAAAAATAACCTCACTCCGTTTTCCGGGTTTCCGGTCTACCGCCGTCTACCGCCGTCTACCAGTCAACAACAACAAAGGCCACGATTATCCAGCTCTGAGGCTGACCGCATACTTAAAGTGGCAAACGGCCCCTCATTGCCAAGCCTGTCTGAACACGGTGGAGTTGCGTAAAAATAGATTCCCTAAGTTTCGCAAGCACTTCGATTTGGCCCGGTTGATCCGGAAGAGATATTGACAGACGACGATCATAAAGGCCACGGAATCTGCTATTATAATGATACAATGTGAACCAACTTGCTTTGGATATCATACGAAATTTGCTGCCAAGAGCTGACAACACACGACTTTAAACTTCAACCAACGTTTCCCCACGGCTCCAGTTTCGAGAATCTTTCCGCCTCTTCAAGGCCTTCGCCAAGCAGGACTTGCCATCATAACGATCGGTCGTCGTTGTGCGCGTCTGTACATTTCGTGGAGTTTCGGATCGGCGTCTGATCGGATGACGGAACCGATCGACATGAAGAAACTGCCCGAATAGTCAGCGTGCATCGACATTATTTGCGAACGTGTATCCCTTCTTTACCCGAATGTTGTACCAGACACAGCCATGTACTGTCCCAGTGTTCTCATGATGCCTTGCGTGCCCGCGCCATATCGGAAAATGTTGACGGTTCCTACCAAAGTTAGGCCTTCCGTCATACGCATGAGATGGCGAGTAAGATGGGCAAGCTCGTACCAAAGATGAATCCCATTATTACCCCGACAGCTGTGACATGTCAGTAGAGAATGATACGACCGGCGCAACCGGCGGATAGATGGCGCGTCTCTAGGCATACTTCCACCCATCATGGCACCCATCTTAACTGTAATTACAAATGGTCAGGTCAGCTTTTATTCATTATGAATGAGCAGGGAATAATGCAATCATACATTTGTCAAAGTTGGAAGGCCCATGTTGGCCAACGCCAGGGACCGCGGCAACGGGAGGCATTCTGTTCGGATGGTCTCAACTCCAAGATTCGTCGACCGAAGGTTATCGATCAGAACGACGCGTCGAAGGCTAACAATCACTTGCCGCTGTCATTCTTGACTATAACCACCCTTGATTGGGTGAAGAAATTCTTTTCGGCACAACATTATTGCAGACCGACTACCACCCCGCACAGTAAACTCAGGGGTTATGAGAAGAACTGGCACTGTGAGAATCATCACGTGCATAGCGATTATAAGCCATCGATGTTGTCGAGCATGCGACTGAAAAGTCAGTCTCACACCCTTCTTCAGCTTGAATGAAGGGTCCAAGATCCTCACGCGGTCAACAATTCTTCATCTTCTGTGGCTGACCACACGGCCATCCGTGGTTGAAGAAGATGCCATGTGCGCGCAACACTGTATGTGGCTCCCAACAACTCTGAACACTTCGCACCCAGCGGCAGCGCTTTAGTGAGAGGAAGTCGGGGGCTGGTACTGGCAGGCCAGAGTCCAGACTCCCATCTTCCTGTTCAACACGCTCTGATTGCGCCAGCGTTTTGAGAACGAGCGCGTCAGCAATCCCATCACGTTCGGGGTGAACGTGTTCTCCGGTAGGTTACACCTTTATTATCGCTTGACAAAACTTCCAGATCACTCGTCCGGAGGGTGCTCCTCCTGCCTTGTCGTCCCGGATGTCGAGGATGCGAAAATAAACTGGGTACGCCGAGCCTGACAGGCTGACCAGCTCTCCACGGTCTCCGCTGACATGTTTTTGTTCGGCAATCAGATCTCCACAAACTTCCACATGCCATCCGCGTTACGACGAGCGGTTAGACTCCTGAAGCGATCCTCGCGGTACTTGTGACTTGCTTAGGCTCGAGAACCAGAGAGTTTGGAGGGCGGCGGACGTGGTGGCATTCAATCAGACGATTTGAATGGCTACCTATTTTCGCCTTGTTGTCCGACGACCCTTTACACCCATCTACAAATTGAACCATCCTCATGACTGCAGTGGCCAGTCCTCCGTCCTTGCCTCAGATTCCTCGGCTAGCATGGGGAAATCGTAGTGGAAACAACTCGATGGACGCTGACGAAGCGAGAGGCATGTTCGCGCCGCCGCGGAAGCAGCTTTCGAGGAGAAGCTCGGGCTCGTCTAACTCATCAACCAAGTCTACTTCGTCGAATGTTTCTCGATCCAATGGGACATCCCTTACAGATGTCTCCGATCTAAGCCATCGCTCTACATCAATCGGGTCGCGCAAACGATCGAAAGGCCCGTGGCTATCTGTCAAACAGGAGTCGCAATCAGAAAATTCAAAGATACCACATAATCGGCCGAATGTCATCCTGGCTCCTCAAAGTGGGATGCAACCCATCGCTGTCCAGAACCATGTCATGCAGCGACAGCAGCAGCAACAGCAGCAGCATACGGCGCGTGGTTCTGCGGGGGTCGAACAGCCTCCATCCGTCCAACCCGTCCTGTATCTGATGTCGCTGAATGGAACATTCGAACGGAAAACGATTACTGTCCCTTACGCTCCTGATAGCCTGAAAGTTGGCAGACAGACGAATCAAAAAACTGTTCCAACACCTACCAATGGCTACTTCGACAGTAAGGTTCTATCCCGACAACATGCAGAGATACAAGCAGAGCGAAATGGCAAAATTTTTATACGAGACGTCAAGTCGTCGAATGGGACTTTTGTGAATGGGTCTCGGCTTTCTCAGGAAAATCGCGAATCGGACCCTCATGAACTTCAAACGGCTGATCATTTGGAGCTCGGAATCGACATCGTGAGTGAGGACCAAAAGACAGTCGTTCATCACAAAGTTGCTGCTAGAGTCGAGCATGCAGGGTTTCCGAGCGCCACCAGCAATGTCCTCGATATGACCTTTGGCGATCTGGATCCAGCCAACGGGACGATGATGATGCCTAACGGGCCTCTTCAGATGCGTGGCCGGCCGAGTGCCAACATAGCAATGGGTAATAACGGCGGGAGGCTCATGGGGGGGAATGGGCAATTAAATGGCCATGTCAACGCTCTCCCACCGCAAAGATCATTTCTCTTGGCCCCTATCGCGACTGATATCATATTGAAGCGGTTGACGGTACGCCCTCTCGTCTTTTCCCCCCGAGACCTTCTGCAGGTTGCAGCGCACTAACGATATCTTGGCAGATGGAGATGCGTAATGCGAGGCTTCAAGCCCAGGATTTGGGGTGGACGAATCACTTTGTTCATACCTTACTCAGCAAAGCAGACGTGAAAGATGTAGAGAAGCTGGAAATGCCTGAGCCTGGACGGTCAAAATCTCAGCGTCAACCTTCAATCAACGGAAAGCTGCCATTCAGATCGGATGCTGCGAAAGCGCGATTCTCGGAACCACCAGCGCCACCGCCCCAGCAGCCTCTACCAGAAAAGCCTGATATTTCATCACTGAGACGCGGTTCAACTGACAGACTCAAATCTGGCCTGGCCAACGCTGGTCCCATACGGCATGAGAGCCTCACTCAAATCGTCCAGCTCACTGAAGCACTCAAGAAGTCAAAACGAGATTTGAATAGTCAGACAGCGCGGATGCGAGAGCTAGAAGATATGCTGAAGAGGGAACGTGAGGCTCGGGAGATTGCCGAAGACCTCGCGAAACGACTGGAGGCAATCGCTCAAGATCAAACGAACGGATCGGTTGCTTCGATTGGGTATGATCCGAACATTGCAGTACACTACGTGCCCGAGAAGGATGCTGGTGTAAAGGACGTGGAGCTTGAGGAGCTTGTGCTGGACCCGCAAGAAGGCCACGTCGAGACTTCGATCAATGATATGGAGGCGTCCTTAAAGGCGCGAATTGACAACCTGGACGAACAAATGCGGACCATGCGAGACCAGCTTCAGCACTTACAAGATAGGTGTGAATCTGCTGAACTCGAAAGAGACGAAAGCCAACAGTCCTTGGCCGAAATGGTTGTGCAACTCCGTGTAGAAGAGGCCAAGCGAATTGCTGCAGAGAAGATGCAACAATCCGAGTCGCAATCACGTTCAATTTCACCCCCACCTTCGCAATCACAAACCCAAGCCCAAACATTGTTCCATCGTCGAGATGAAACCAACACGACTGACAAAGTTGGCGACGCAGCTGCACCTGCCTCGGCTGAACAATACATGCGCCCCAGCAAGTCTGTCGACGAAAGTATTCTGACCGAGGGCGAAGTAGCAGATGACGTCCCAACCTTGAGCAGAGCAAACACGATTACACCCCTTTCGTCACGAAAGGGCCTCAGCTCACACCAGGGCTCACTCGAGGCCTCATTGCCATATGCGTCCATGATCGGGGTTGTCCTTATTGGTATGGGACTAATGGCATATATTAATGGCTGGCAACCTCCTCCTCCATCGAGAATAGAGCCGTGATACTGGCCCCCAGCCCTTTCAAGCATTTATGTATCAATCATCATTCTTGTGTGCACAGATAAGAATGACCAACTGGTTCCCGCCGCAACTGCTGCCGGTTCCTGCAAATACCGCGAACCACGTTGGAGCCTAATAATGTTGCATTTTGCTGTCCTTGCCTTGCAAAAGGCATTGCACAACTGTCAAAAAAGCTATTTGAAGCCACGAAATGAGACGATGACTATGAGCATTGCAGGATGAGGCATACCCCATATTTTTCCTTTGTACACTTCATGTCTATTTGGTGAACTACATTGTATCCCCCTTTTTCTTTGTTTGTTTTTTCAACTTGCTAATATCATAAATCAAGAGATAGAAGACTCGAACGGGGTGAGAATCAAAAATTAGGTGGCTCTGTCTATTTTTTTGTAAAGAAAAAAAAAGAAGGATATTACTACATGGGTGTTGAAAAGCATGATACCGTTCTGGCGGCGCGGTTCAAGACAGACGGTTGTCTTTCGCGTCTTCGTGTGTAATCTCACAGCTTTGTCTCTCTTTCTTTTTATTTCAATTTTCTCTTTGTCTTCGTCCTTTTCATTTACACTTTTTTACTTTTTTCATACTTTTGCATAGGAAGCGGATCATTTTTTGAGTTAGCTGTCCGCTTCGGGACGACTGAAGACGTTCATCACCAATACCCTCAAGGATGTCACTAGAATTTCTTGCTCTAGTGGCAGGTGTGATTTTGCGGCGCAGCTTTTAGGCAAAGAGTAGGGTTTTTTTCTTATATATATGAAGAGCGACACGATAAGGCTCTTCTCTTTTCGAATGTAAAGGAGTTGTTTCTGGCAATTGGCCGTGATGAAAGTGGAATATGTCTGTTTGTCGTGATGTCACGAGGGGCCTCAAGAGTCCCGAGGGCCGAGAAAAACGCGACTCACGATAGCATCATAGACGCGGGGTGCTATGCTGTATCACACATTTAGCGCTTCTGCACCCATCGTACCATCTGGACACGAGGGACCAAAGGTGGATGGACTGGATAGAGATCGATAAGATGGCTGGTCTCCACGCCCGCGAGTACGCTTGCAGCGATATACAAGTCAGAATTCCAGCCGCAGACGTGAATGAGCCTCTTGCTCCCTTGCTTGCAAGTTCTGGTCAGCCTTGTCGTGGCTCATCCTCATCAAGCCATGGACTCCTATTGCAGACATGTAGATACTGGATCGGCTTCCACTCTTCCGCTCACAAGCCTCCTCGGCCTTCGTGGCGTATCACGACCAAGACTGGAACTCCCAATGCAGAACATGTGGATGAACCTGCTCCCTTGCTCGCAAGCCCTCGCCAGCCTCGTCGTGGCTCATCTTCATCAAGCCATGGACCCCCATTGCAGACATGTAGATCCTAGATGAGCTTTCACTCTTCCGCTGCCAAGCCTCTCGACCTCGTGGCGTATCACGACTCGGACCAAGTCCTGAAACTTCAATTGCAGAACATGTGGATAAGCTTCCACTCCCTTTGCGCACCACCAGTCACAAGCCTTCCCTCGAACTCGCCAGTCATGAACTCCAATTGTGGAGGTGAAATGAGCTTACTGCCTCCCTTGCTCGTGGCGTCTCTAAACCAAGACACAAACGGAATACAGGAGTCATGGACGGACATAAACAATATATACAAAGAAACAAGAGGAATAAGCTAAGCAAACAACAGCCGGATAGGGAACCCCCCCACCCGCCGCACCCCAGATAGTATCATTCAACTCCATCTATCCCTCCGTTGTACGAGTAGAGTAGATTACGTCCACCAAACTCGCAAAAGCGTCCTCCTGCGAATCCCCCGCATTTCGTCCGAGCAAAGCCGCGGATACAGCAGGTTAGGTAGGTATGTACATAGATTTCATCTGAATACATACCATCTTTCGATCTTCTACACACAGACACACACAGACACACACGCATTCTTATTTCCCGCCCTTGTGACTTTGTAAGTAGGCGGGCCACTACTGGTAAGGCCTGGCACCAGAGGAATAATAACCCAAGTTTGACACCTTTCCGAGTTGGTATCGGATGCGGAAGTGGGAAGTGGGAAGTGGGAAGTGGGAAGTGGGAAGTGGGAAATATGCTGCGCTACTCTTTGCCGCGGGGCCCCACGTAGGTACGTACCTATACGGAGTATGTACCCAGAGCTTGAGCTTTGAGGAATGCGAAAGTTTTTACTCTGTACTACATACATGCATCATACATGCGAATACGCACCCTGAGTTTTGCTGGAACGGTGTCCCATGCAGACAGGTAGGTATTCTCGGACCGTCTGAAACTCTAACAGTCTTGTTGCTTTGAAAAATATGCATGCACAATTTTTTTTCTTCGGGGTTTCCCCTTTGCTTGATGGCTCGTTACTGGCTTGGCTAGCTGGTGAGGCAACGGCACGTAAATGTGGCGTTTTTGATGCCGCCCGTGACTTTCTTGGCCTGTCTCCGCTTTTTCTCCGATTGCAATCTGGCGACGGTTTGTATCTAGGTATGTACGTACATATTTATCAGGTATCCTTTTGGGGGAAGAAGGGAGGAAGAAGCTGTCTCTAATGTCATAGCCTCTACGATCGATATGTGAAGGAGGTACATAGACTGAATGATCTACATACTATGTACGATGGTCAATTTGGATGCATTTCTATCCTGGGCAGCTAAAATTCGCCATGGCGTTCAGCAGGTACCATGCACGGCCCCAGAAAAGGGAAAGCGTCAGGACTCAGGAGCTGAAGAGGAAAGGAAATACATATGTACATACCTATATACCTACATATGTACATACCTATATACCTACATATGTACATACCTACATACCTGGTAGTGAATACCGACGGACGTATTCTTAGCGTCCTTCACAGCTCTCCTCTGTACATACCTAACATACAACTACGCTTCCACGCCAGGTTTTCCCGCTCTTCCGCCTCCGTGTCCGTATCCGGGTCAGTTCAGAGAGGCGCGCGCCGTTATGGTATGTCAAAAAACCAAGAAGCTGGTTTAGTGCTGACGAGTCAAGACAGTTCATTTAGCTCGGCCACGAACAGGCAGCTTGCAGATAGAACAGACTCGTCTCGTTTCCACGCGCTATCAGTCCACGAGTTCCCTGGAGTAATGACGCGTCGTTGTGTCGAAGCAAAACGGTCTAGGTGGAGATTGCTCTGGGAAGCTCCTCCTTAGTCACGCTACGTCTTGACTTGGTCGCAACTCAAAAAGTGTCCGCTCGACTTACATGCCATCATGACAGGGAAGAAAAAAAGAATTATTGTTCCTGTCATGCCATCATTTCCTTTTGCGGAATGCGGCTGTCTGCATTAGGGATAAAGGACTCGCTTGACATGCTCTATCACTGGCCTTGAGAGACCAAGGGTAGAGATGAGAGGCTGGCCGGGCTGTGGTGTTGACGACGCCGCTATCGAATTTGATTGGACTTGCATTTCTGGAAATGGTTACCTTGAGGCAGCTTCTTGTCGTTGATTCTTTGAACGACTCTTCATCTCCGCAAATGGAGAATGCGTGAAGCTGGTGGTGGTGGCTGATTCCGTGCATCGTAATCGAATGGTACGACGGGCACCAAACGACCATATTGGAGAAGCTGTTATGCCAGTTTTAACTTTCGATGACAACGGTATTTGCTTACAACGGCATTCGGCAGCTAATGTTCGCCCATGAAAGCTACTTCGACGACAATGGAGACTACAAGGGCAGAATGCAAACTCACAGCTATATAACGACAGTACCGTCTCCGTGTAACCCTTCATCTTCTTTCGAGAACTACACCACAATCTGCATCTTCCCAACTTATACTTCTTCTTTGCTTCCCGAGTATATCCTTTGCTCAAGCATCGGATTGCCCTCGCCTCCTCTTTCGCTGCGGCCTCCTTTACCCTTCTCTCTCTGAACCCGTGAACATCACGAGGTTGTCAAGAACACCATGGCACGGACTATATCATGCCTGGCTACACTGCTAGCCGCGAGGAACGCCTTTGTCCAGGCCAAGCCAGTCCCTGATGAGCGACCCCTCCCGACATTCAATGTGCGACCCATCAAGGTCGTGGCTGAGCTCGAGGTCTCGCTCTCCACGAGCTTTCCGGCCCCGACCAACTTGGTGTTTTGCCATGGCGAAACCCTCTCCATCAGCCAAGCTGGTTTCTTGAGCACGGTGACAACCATCACCCACACCCAAAACGCCTCCATTACAAGGTATGTGGACGCTTTCTGGCCCCCAGGATTGGTCCTCTCAAGCTGTGGCATGCTCGCAGAACATTAGGCTAACTGCGCGCTGTACAGCTTTGCTCCATGCGGGACTATGGCCCCTGATCATATGGCACCAGCTAGCGCCTGTGATTGCTCGGCATACGCTACCGGCCTCATAGGACCTATGGGACCTATGGGCCCTGCTGGTCCTCGGGGACCTGCCGGACCTCCCGGACCTGCCTGTACGACAGTCTATGGCGGAGGCGCTGGTGCTGGTTCTGGCGGTGCTGGTTCTGGCGGTGCTGGTTCTGGCGGTGCTGGTTCTGGCGGTGCTGGTTCTGGCGGTGCTGGTTCTGGCGGTGCTGGTTCTGGCGCTGGCGGTGCCGGTGCTGGCGGTGCCGGATCTGGAGCCGGATCTGGTGGTGCCGATGGTGCCGGTGGTGCCGGTGGTTCTGGTGCTGGCGGTGCCGGTGCTGGTGGTGCCGGATCTGGAGACGCTGGTGCTGGTGCCGGTGCCGGATCTGGTTCTGGTTCTGGTTCTGGTTCTGGTTCTGGTTCTGGTTCTGGTTCTGGTTCTGGTTCTGGTTCTGGTTCTAGTTCTGGTTCTGGTGCTGGTGCTGGCGCTGGCGGTGCCGGTGCTGGTGCCGGTGGTTCTGGTGCTGGCGGTGCCGATGGTGCCGGTGGTGCTGGTGCCGGTGGTTCTGGTGCTGGCGGTGCCGGTGGTGCAGGTGCCGGATCTGGAGACGCTGGTGCTGGTGCTGGTGCCGGTGCCGGTGGTTCTGGTGCTGGTGGTGCCGGTGCTGGTGGTGCCGGATCTGGAGACGCTGGTGCCGGTGCTGGTGCCGGTGGTGCAGGCAATGGCAACGGCAATGGTGGCGACAACGGCCATGGTGGCGACAACGGCCATGGTGACAACAACGGCAATGGTGGCAACAACGGCCATGGTGACAACAACGGCAATGGTGGCAACAACGGCCATGGTGACAACAACGGCCATGGTGGCAACAACGGCCATGGTGGCGACAACGGCCATGGTGACAACAACGGCAATGGTGGCAACAACGGCCATGGTGGCGACAACGGCCATGGTGACAACAACGGCAATGGTGGCAACAACGGCAATGGTGGCAACAACGGCCATGGTGGCGACAACGGCCATGGTGGCAACAACGGCAACGGCGGAAATGGTGGCAACGGCTCGAACTCGGCCCTGGCCACGGGCACGGACGTTGTGCCGACTGAGGTTCCCCCCATCGTGAGCTCCCTCATCAATGATCTGAGTTCCCTGTTCCCCACGGGTATTCCCACGACTATCCTGCCCACGGCGACCAGCATCAGCAGCTCCTTGCCCCTGTCCACGGAAATTGAGAGTGTCGTGAGCAACCTGCCCAGTTCGATACCATCCGGCCAGCTTAGCTCCATCATCAGCAGTCTCAACAGTGTCGTCACGAACGTCCTCCCCACCAACACCATCCCTAATCTGCCAACATGCACACCAGGCAACCCCGTTTGTGCTACGCCGCCCGAAGCTTGCCGCAAGATCGGGGATATCAGTGACATCAACGCGGAGATCGAGCTCCCAGCACGGGTTGTTGAGTGTACCGCTGCGCTGGGTCCGTTTGCCGACGACTTCTACGTAGGAATTTGTCTCGGAAACGTGGCTCAAGGGCCCACGAACCTCCTCGCCTGTGTGACGAATGCATTGAGCAACGTGTGCATCACATCACTTCCCGGTGCTTGTACAAACTTGCTCGGCGAGCCGGCCGAGAATTTGGCGACTGCTTCTCCTCAATGTGCGCGTGCACTTGGCCCGTTCCTGGTGGATGATACCAACAAGTGCTTGACTGGCACGCTGACATCTGGCGATGCCGTTGTATCCTGTCTTGAGAAAAGCCTCGGCCTCTCTGCGTGTATCCCAACGGCAAGCGGTCAGGGCACGAGTGTTGGCAACTTGGCCACTGGTCAGAGTACGAGTGTTGGCAACTTGGCCACTGGTCAGAGTACAAGTGTTGGCAACTTGGCCACTGGTCAGAGTACGAGTGTTGGCAACTTGGCCACTGGTCAGAGCACGAGTGTTGGCAACTTGGCCACTAATACTGGTGTCGTGTCCCTGCCCACTGAGGTGCAGAGTATCCTGCAACAGGTGACAACCCTCTTGCCGACCCTGCCAATTCTGCCAACCCTGCCCGTCCAGAGCATCGAGACTGTCGTGGATGGGGTGACGACCCTCATACCCAGCGTAACGGTCTCGGTGCCAGTCGAAAAAATCAGCTCCATCATCGGCGACATCGCCAGTGTCATCACCAACGTACTCCCTACCAACACCCTTCCTTCTTTGGCGACGTGCACTCCCGGGCCCCCCGTCTGTGCTACGATGACTGATGCGTGCGAGGAAATCGGAAACATCGGCGGCTTCACCGCGGCGGTCCAGCTCCCAGCACAGATAGCTAAATGTTCGACTTCTTTGGGGACGTTAGCCACGAATCCTGCAGCGGCCGCATGCCTTACCAACATAGTCCAAGGGCCCAGCGCCATTGTTAACTGTTTGAGAACATCGATGACGAGCATGTGCATCACTGAGCTCCCCGCCGCTTGTACGAACTTGGCTGGTGCGCCCACTACAGAGCTGGCAACTGATATTCCCCAGTGTGCGCTTGCACTTGGTCCGTTCCTGGGGAACAATGGCCAGAAATGCTTTAATGTGCTGGAATCTGGCCCTGATGTTATAACTTGTCTCCAAAAACAGATCGGGCTTGCTGTCTGTCCTGTAGTGAAAGCTTGAGGTCGGTCTTCATAGACACCTTCTCCCATTGGCTGGATATGGATCGGTGACAAGTTACTGAAGGTGGCTCTTCGTGCTTCTTTCCAATCTGGCTCTTCAGAAGCTAAGCACTTTTCAATGTGCTGAGACATGGCTCTTCTCTCATCACCCTCATTTTTTTCTGTTTTTTCTTTTTCTTTTTTTTCTTTTCTTTTTTTTTTTTTTCTTTCCTTGCACACGAGATATCCATGCATTTGAGGAGATTTATCTAATATTTTGATATCATATTTTCTATCTTCTTTTCTAATGTGGTTTAATGTCTCTCACATATTGTCCATAGATGGGCAAATCACATACCCTCTGGTCACGCTCCTTCCGAGGCTCAGAGCTCGAGGCCTTAATTATAATAGTACGCCGCTAGACTCGGCAGATGATCTAAAAATTGAATACAAAGTTATAGAGAAATGAACGTTTTTCTTTCAAGTCATGTGAACATGGCTTCCCATCAAACTGTCACCTGCGGCAAATAGCAGAATGCAGGCCATACTTATTAAGCACTGTTCGACGCGGAGACTGGTCTGACAGTACAGAGTATGTATCCGATGAATTGTGGCCCGCCCTAATTGCCGACCGTTCTTGAGTCCTTGACTCATCCTTGACAAGTCGATTTTTCGCCTTGACTTTCCGGCAGTATGGGTCAGCGTTGCTCTCTGATTCTCCAGTACCAGCATTCGTTGTGAGGATGCGCGATTGTTCTCTTGATCTTGCCTAGGTAGGGTCCAGGGAGGTCCGGCCATGTCAAACCATGACCAGTTTCACAAAGGAAAAGAAAAGAAGGAAAATGGAACGACGATACGATGCGAGTGCCGAAGTCGCGACTTTGCCACATGTTTCATGAGCACAAAGAAGAAAAGAAGATTTAGGGTCCTTCTAGCGCTACGTACTATGTACCTAGGGTGAATACGCGAATCAACATGCTGATCAGAGGAGAAAATAACCGAAACTCGCCTTTGTCCCCTCTGCTTTCTCCAATCGGGACGTTTCTGAAAAATCCGGCAGCTCCTTCCAGCAGGCGATGATTATACATACGTTATGTACTCCGTACTCCATACAGAGTAGGTACCTAATATACGGAGTATGTGTAGTCATTTTTAGTACCTTACTACGTATCAAGACACGGGGGTGTGCGATAACACGCGTCGATTCCCGGATGTCCGGTTCGTGACGTACGGCAGCCTGCTATTCAGTTGTTGGCTCGTGGTCCTTGGTCTTGGCAGGGAAAGTGTGACAGCAAAGGTCACAGAGTCACGGGGACGCGTCACAGGGAAGTGTCACAGCAGTTTGAACAAAGCCGTGACAACCGAGGCGGGGGCCCAACTTTGCGGATCCCTGCCGCACAAAGAGGTACGGAGTACGGATATGGAGTAGGTATGACGACAGTGAGGTGGTGAAAAATTGCATCAGAAATTGGCATCTCAGGCTCGTCCATTACATAGTACATACTCCGTAATTACTCACCGCTTTGGCAATTTGTCCTCAGCTCACCGCCCTTCACTCACTGCCACTGCCAAAGTGTGACAGTGCCACTGCCTGCCCTGCCCTGCCAGCTGCCCGGGGTGCTCGCCGCTCAGGCCCTCGCGGGCCAGTCGCCTTTTGTCCGCCGGGAAGGTCCTCCCCAGGAAGCTGGCAATTCCCCACTGTCCAAGTTGACTCCCTTTCCATGCGGCCATGCCCCTGTCCCGGCTCACTGGGCTCGGGGTTTCAGAAACAAAGCAGGGGACCCATGATGCACGCATGCTGCATGCATGACATGACGCATCGCGCCTTTTCGGTTTCGGTGTCCCGAATGAATTCTTGGCACGATGAGGAAACGACACAAGCGGATGCTCTGAACCGTGTCGACGCAGTTACATATCGACCAAGTCGTTTCATCCCAAGAGGCGGCGCCGACGATAGAAGACCACCTAGAGAAGGCAGAGAATCTCCACCAAAAGAAGATGTAAAAGAAGGAAGAAGGGCTCAGCAGGAGCTATGACATCCTTTGCACAGCCATGACGTCTTGGCTGCACCAGCACAGACGCCTCATTCTTCGCGCGCTTACACGAAAGAGACGAAAAAGACGAAAGGACGAAACGTGCAGAATCGGAAGATTCGAAAAGAAAAAAAAAGTAAGACCCAAAAAGAAGCATTACGGAGTAGTGTACCTAGGTACCTAACGTATGGCGTCCACTGACAAGCCATGACGTGTTTTGCTGCACCAACACAGACACTCCAATGCTTAGCTCTGCAACTGAGCATGCACGGCAAGGACTCGATAAGAAGGATCACGGGAGAAAGAAAGCTTAAAAAGAATGACGAAAAAGAAAAAAAAACACTTGAAGGAGAATGAGGACACAGAGGAGGAAACAATTTCTTCAGTTTTGCCTAATGAAGAGCCACGTCTTTGCGGCCGTGGCCCAAGAGTACGATTTACGCGCATGCACTCGATCGCGATGGGGGCAGTGTAGAGCTCGATGGAGATCTATCTTTCGTAGGTATGCACTCGATCGCCATGGAAGAGACTGTAGTACCGTCCAGATCCATCGAAGATGACAAAAAAAAAACAGCCCGACAAAGCATTTCCCATGATACGACTGTGAATGTACGTGTATTTAATCTCTTCGTACATGGGATGGAGAAGGGAGGAAGATGCAGCGTTACCACCAATGAATGCGTAACTACATGATGCAAGTGTTCCACACTTGTAGCAGAGCACAGCATCGGACGACTTCCCCTCGTGTCGCAGAGTAACTATTCAACAGCCAAGCGCCCCGTTTGCTTGTGTCTTCGAGAATGGTTGGGGTAGATGCCATGCAGGGACATCTAGATCCAATTAGTGGGGCTATTTCGCATACATTGTGTTAGGAGGTACGGAGTACCTTAGGTAGGTAGGTAGGTAATTCCTCAGTCGGCAGAACTGAAGATGCACAAGATTGTAGAAATTTCAATGAGCTTCGCGTGTCTACAAACTTCGCTCATATACCTCTTCAAGAAAGAGTGGAACACTGCAGAGACATCACGAGAAAACCTTAGTGGGGCAGTTCATCTTCAGATATCGTGTATATTATAGGAGGTACTCAATGAGTGGAATTTCTCAACTGAGCGAACTTCTTGAGGTCCAAGGTACATGCTCTCAATAGAAAACCAGCCGTGGCTGTCGTAATTTATAAATCCCACTTCGGGCCGTTGCCCGTGGACATCCCATGCATTATTCATCCATCCAATGACGCCATGCTTGATAAGCCAAAGAAAAAAGGCAAAAGATACGCATGATGGCTAATGTTGACAAGATGATACAAAGAAAAAAAAAAGTGAAGTGAGAATGAAAGAAAATGTCCCAATAAGTCCAAGTCCAGTCATGGGCTTCAACAGAACCCAAAAGAAAAAGCGACTCAAAACTCGACAGAGTGCTGCCTCGCCTCGCTGCGGTCAAAGATGACCCCGCGTCTCTTCCAGCCACCCTTCTTGATAAAATCGTCCAGACTGTCCAAGGACCTCAAGGGCGGTCTGCTAGGAGCCGTGATGCGTTTGCGGCTAAAGTTGGGCATGGGTACATCCATGTAGACTTCCCCCTTCTTCGCCTTCTCCTCTTCCTCCTTCTTCGCTTTCTCCTCTTCCTCCTCTTGTTCCTCATCCTCATCCTCATCCTCATCCGGCGATGTCTCATCAACAAAGTCAAGCGTCTGAATCGTCGAGTCCGACCACCGTGAGCAGAGCATAGCAGGCCTCTTAGCTAGCTGCCGCATATAATAGTCACGGGATTCCGATCCATCCACCAAAGTATCGTGGTACACGGCGCTCGTGCGCGACGACGACAAATTCATCTCCTTTGGTTGTGGACAGTTTGAGAAATGTAGAACCTGTGCGCGGCAGAATGTGTACTCGTCGTCGTCGCCAATCACAGTCTTGCGGTCGTCGAAGCTTTCTTCGTCAACCGATTCTGCAAAGTCGTCGTCATGGAAGAACGAGGGAGGCTCATACTGATCTTTTTGTCTCGGACTGATCAGTGGTCGGTCGTGCAGCCTTGGTGGTGGTTGTTGTTGTTGTTGTTGTTGTTGTTGTTGTTGTTGTTGTTGTTGTTGATGAAAGGTGGGATGTAAGTTGAGCGGGCCAAAGCCATGAGAGCCGGTCCTTGAACGTGCCGAGGACGGTTCCGGGGCTGACATTGTGGAAGAGGATGAGGAGAAGGAGCTGCCTGAGGTGGAGAGACAGGGGAGGGAAATTTTTCGGATGTTGAGGTTTTTGGGGGAGGAGTTCTTGCGTCGCTGGCCGAAGCCGTGGCCGATGCTGCCTAGGACGTGCATGTTGGTGGGCGTATAATACGCAGGCGTTGCAAGGTAAAGCTATGGTGCGGACTGGTTTCCAATATTCCAGACAAGAATAGTTGCAACAGAGTCGTTACCAGATTGCCGAAGATGAGCGACTGCCCTTCATATATGATGTTCTTCGGACTTGTGAATGTGAATGAGTGGTGAAAGTCCGGATTGTTCGGCTCGCATGAATCACTCAAAGTGAAGTGTGGAGGATATAATAGGTACTAGATGCAGTAGGTGGCAGATGAGAGACGATATGTAAGAGATGATTCCCGATATAAATGCTATTGTCGGTGAAGACAAGAAGAGACGACGTGGTCTATATGATGGGAGAATAGCCAGGGATAAATTCATCTGCCGAATAGTATGTACAAGCTGTTGATGGAGCGAAGGATCCGAGAAGGCGGGAAGGCATCCGATAGATATGTACGCAGATAATGCCGGGGATTGTGAGAGTGGCTTGGCGCCATGACCACGTCAATTGGGCTGCCTTTAGCTTTCAGCCTTCAGCCTTCAGGTCCTCGATGTTCGGCTTTCTGTGAGTGAAGACGCGACCGGGGTGTGTGAGAGGGGGTGTAGTTAATGGGTGTAATGGGTGTAATGGGTGTAATGGGTGTAATGTGGACGGAGGGGTGTGGCACGAGTGGCAAGTGCAAAACTGTGTGGATGAAGTGGAGTACAGAGTTACTGGCTGCTCTCAGACTTTCGAACCGCGGCCGCCCTTCTCTCTCCACACCAGCACTTTTCATCTGCAGTGCTGCACATGCACATACGCACATTCACGCACATCCATCATTCACGATCGATTCTCGACTCCTCTTCACAGCCCGTCGCCAGTACCATTGGACACCGGCCTCCGCCACCAGAACTGCCTCTTTGCTTTATTTTCTCTATTTGCTCTCTTTGCTCTCTTTGCTCGGAGCTAGCCTTCTGCCTCTGTCCAGTTTTTGAGTTGGGGCCGTTGGTGTTTGCAGCGAATTAGGGTCCACTCACTACATGACGACGGGCAATAGGAGCAAGCTGAAACATATTGGTCAGTATCGTACGGCTTTTGGTTTTTTGGATGCTTTTGGTTTCTATGCCTGTTTCTGTGGTTCCCCCATCGTCCCGTGATGTGATGCAGCTATTCGAGTACCAAATCTTTGACGACACCGACTTGGCGGGCCTCTTGGTGGCAACACGTCCTGAGCTATTCTTCAAATCGTGTTACATGGCCTAGACATGCAAACACTCTAGTCACGGCAAGAGGCCAAGACTGGCGTGTCGAACGAAGGCTACGAAGGCTACGAAGGCTACGAAGGCTACGAAGGCAAGTTTGCGTTTGTGTCATGTCAACACATCCTTTCGGGCACATGTCTACCTGCCCAATCCGCACGCTGCGCATCATCCTCCGAGATCTGCGCACGCCAGACCCGAATATCTTCACCTCCCCACACAAGCCAGAAGGCCCAAGATGCACCTCGATCGCAGCAATGCAGCCGTCACTGTTCATCTTCATCTCATTTCCTCCCTTTTCTCCAATCTTCTCAGGGGAAATACAAACAAAAAGCAACTGCTCTTGCCGTTCCTGCAGCCCGATAGTGGTGCACAAACAGTATGATGCAAGAATGGCCTCAATGCCCACTTCTCGAACCATGACCCGCATTGTCGAGTCCTCTCCGCGATGCTCAACACCCACGCACAGCACGGTCGACGTTGCAACGGCAGAAAACCGAATAAATATGCGATTGGAGTACGTGGTAGTGCCCGCGGTCCCCCTCCGTCACAAAGTGTCTGTGTGTAGGCAAGCATTTGCGCGGGCAAGTAAGTCTGCGGCCGGGGGGTCGGTATACTTTTTCTATGCATTGCAACCTGGTGCGTCGGAGAGGAAACCAACGACGGATTCGGTTTGGTGACACGAACCGGGCCTGTGTTTGTTAAAAGAGGTCCAACTTGCAGGTATCGACAGGTCGAGATGCAGGGCGCCGACTGGCATGTCTTGCTTCTATGTTGGATGTGGTACACGAGATGAACACAACGTCCGATTGGGATGGTGTTTGACAGCGGGTGATTCACGGTTGCGTAATTTGGCGACGACATGGCTGCGATTGCCGCGTTTGGACAGCTGGCTCTCCTGGTGAGACATGATGAAGGCTAACAAGTTACAAGACATCATGACGCATTGCCACATTACGCATTCCAGATCGCAGATTTCGCAGCTTCTGGCCGTCCGCAGTCCTCGAAGGCCCACTGATCCCACTGATTAACTCACAGTCTTGACGCTAATTGTCACTCACACCACTCACACCACGCACACCACTTACTTACCTGTTCCCACGACTCTAGGTCCACTACTTAACACTGCTACCCTCTCACACTATGTATCATCGGAGATGTCAATTGCCTTACGATCCAGACTCCCAATCGCCTTCCCCGCATGGGCCGCATCGCATCGTCTGTGCCTCCCTCAACCATCTCCAAATGGCATCTCCATCCAGAACAAACTCTTGCAGCCACAAAGTCCACTTGCCGCCGGCTCGACAATATTCGGAAAGCCCAGGAGAGGAAAAAATCGAAACTCTACTTCACGAACCCAACGTTGGACGGACTCCCAGCTTATTTAGCCAACCTACGGATATACCCAGCTTCATACCTACTTGCTTAGCTCTCTCTTGGCCAAGCTAACACCCGTTGCGGCCATGATCAGTTTCTTGTGCCCTGTGCGAAGAAATCACCTGGACCTGCATGAAGCCACTTGGTTTATCACCTGTTCTTGATCACCTAGGTACCTCAACTATTCAAGATAAAGATGCGGGGACGGGCGTTTTTTACTTTCATGACTTGTGTTCACTGTTAGGTAGTTTGCGGTTCCTTGGCGCTTGCGACTTGCGGGAAGGACGCGCTGCATGTACTGTGTACATACATATGTATCCGTAGGTATGCACCACAAGATGGCTATATATAGGTAGGTATCTACGTCTGACCAGCGGATTTTATTATCGGGCATGACCAATGAGATGCCGACGAACGACGGGCTAGTGAGTGTGAGATGATAGATGAATGCGAGATGAGTAAATTGAATGAGATGGGTTGTGAAATGGGTTGGTGAGATTGTAGGTTACATACTCCGTATGCGTTGGTGTCTGGTGTTCACTAGGTAAGTTTGGCGTTTGGTCCGGCCATGGTCCGGTGTCAGTCCGGCGGCTGGTAGTCAGAACGGCGCATGCCAGATCAACACCAACTGTACGGATAAGATGAAGGAGGGCAAAGGGCAGCTCCTGAGTCCTGGCTGTACTCTGGCGTCTAGTTATCTACGGGTATCTATAATCTACCTACAGTACCTTGGTTGACGTTGGCGCATAGGTACATATATAGGTGCTTCAGTATCTACGGATATCGTCAGAAATGCCTTGTGCATGCGCCCCGTGACAGTATATGCATCTAGGTCTCTCTCCGTCTGACTGACTTTCTACTCGTGGTGCCTGTCTCGCCCGTAATATAGTCAGTCCCTTGTCTCGCCCGTCCGATGCCTGAACCATGAACTCAGAAACGCAAACCCCCACACACCCTCCCAGGCTCCCTCCCAGGCTTTCAGGCTCCCACATCAACGAGCCGATTGTTTCCATCACCCAATCACCTCTACACGCGGACACTACGCGGGGTAACACATGACCATACCATTGGGACGGACCCGGATTTGTGCGTAAAACGCGATGCACAGCGGGCCGCAACTCAGGCCCGAGTTGGGAAGGTGACTTGTCGTTTTCGGCTTTGTGTATCACACCGCGCCGCGCGCTGACGCTGCTGTTTTCTCTCTCTTTATTCTCCCCAGCGGGGCTATGCTCTACACACCAGATCATATGGCAGACTCCGGAGTGTTATCAAGAGGAGGAGGAAGAGGAGAAGGAGAAGGAGGAGGAGGAGGAGGAGGAGGAGGAGGAGGAAAAGGGTTTCAATAAATCCGTATATACCCATATACAGTATGTACATGGAAAATTGGTTGCCGTCGTACGAGCCTCGTATGTAGTGTCTGCGTGGGAAGACATGCAGGACTTATTGCTGATGATGTCATCTGGCGAGAATAAGGCGCGGCGAGGCTGACGGACGACGGTGGCATGGCATGGCATAGCATAGCATATTTTTCCTCGTGATGTGTGCGCCGCTGTGGGCGCGGTCGCTGTGTGGCGGGATGGCGATGGCGATGGCGATGGTAAGAGTCGCAGCAATGGTGAAGATGAATAATGATTGATGATGGTTGATGGAGCCATCTTTCCACGGGCACAGGTACATATTTCGTACGTAGTCTGCTGCGCTGCTTTGCGCCTTTGCTCGACCTCGACGCTATCGCGAACTGCCAAGCCGTGCCAAGACGATGACGTGGTGCGCCGGCCCCACATGCATCGAGCCAGTAGAAAGTCCGAGGCGCGAAGGGGGGCAACTGGAGCTTGGTAAGCTTGGAAGGCTGCGGATGCTGGGACTTCCCTACTTACGGAGTATGTATCATAGGTACATATGTATGTAGCCACATCTCACACAACACACAACGTCGCATCGCGCTCCGCCTTGCACCGCCCTGCCTTACCTTTCGCATCGCATTGCATTGCCAGCTGCAGGTCCGCTAGCAGTTGGGTGCCTGCAGCCCTATTTTTTGGTCCGCTCTCTATGCATGTTGTACACATACTCTAAATTAGTCTTTCTTCCCCTGACAGATCTTGCTCGTCTAGCATGATGCTATTCATCGGCCTCCGCGCGCCGCTGCCGCTGCCGCTGCCCCTTCCGTAGAGCCTAACCCGCCCCCTTGGCCCGTGCCCCTTGTCCCTTGTCCCTTGTCCCTTGTCCCTTGTCCCTTGTCCCTTGTCCCTGCGCCGTCGGTTGTTGGCGACGGCAACGGGGCTTCAGTGACCAGTGACCACTATGTAAGTGCGGAGGGGTCCGTGCGATGCAGCGCCGCCCAACGAGGCGACAACTCTGCGTTTGTTCTCGCGCCGTACAGAGAGCATACAACTATGTGTGTAGTTAATCATCACAGAGTACGGAGTACAATACCTAGCGGCTCATTCGGCGGACGCCTATCCGTCCGTTATCCCGCCGACGACCTTTATTTCCATCTTTTACCTACCTACATACATACATACATACATACATACCTATATGTAATCTCCATTCCAGCCTCGGCTCTTCTTTTGACTCATCCTTTTTTGCCTTTTCTTTTCTTCATTCCCCGTCACCCGTGTACCTACTCAGTATGCATCACAGACCCCAAGCAAGAGCCTCGTATCATCAATTCAATCAAACAACAAAGCGCAATCCATGACCGAATTACATCCTCGCGGGTTCGTGACGAAAAGAAGACGAACCCCATGACCTACCTACCTGCCTAATCCAGAAGAGACACACCGCACGCGCACCCGGGGAAGGAGGGAGGGAACAAAAAAAGGAAGCGAAAGAAGAAAAAGAAGAAAAAGAAGAAAAAGAAAGAAAGAAACATAAAAGAGGGGCTCCACGAGGTTGGACAATGGAGAGGCGCAGTTGCATTTTCAGATTTTCAGCCCCATCGACCATTCTGCTTCGGAGTTGGCCCGGTCTGGCGTCATTGGTCTGTCTGTCTAGGTATTCCGTACGGAGTACATATGTACGTCTGTACGTATGTACCTAAGGTACAGAGTACATCTGCGCCCAATGTCGTGGGGGCGTGAGAATTGGTGATCGCCGTTGGAGAGCTCTAATTCCGTACCTACTCCGTATTTTCTTTTTTTCTTCCATTTTTCTTTTTTAGCATTTTTAAAGCTTCTTCGTTAATGAAGCTCCGTGCGATGACGACATGTAAATTCTCCATACATACTCCGCATGGCGCATATACGGAGTAGTTCGGCCTTGACTTGCAGGCACGTTCATCTCGCGGCGGGGGTCGATAGGTATTTCCACCTCTTGTCTTTCTTTCTACCTACATACCTACCTAGGTAAGATACCTAGTGTACGGAGTACAGAATTTGAACCTCGTTTTCCATGCCTGCATGACACTGGACATTGTGGTTGATGAAATGAGCATAATGGCACAGCATTCTCCATAATTCTTGGGCTCCTTTGTACCCCGCCAAATTACAGTGGGAAGTAGATGACTAAGCTGTACACATCTCGTATGTGCATGTCTCAACATCACCACGCCGCCCGAGGCCTCGACGATTCACCTTAGCATCTCGACTCGCTCAATTCAATTAATTCATTTTCGGTGTTCTCAATGCTCTACATATCATTGTATCTACCCTTACGTACGTCATTCGTGGCCCCGCAGAACACGCCGGCACCTACAGGCTACTAAGTCAATTGCGAAGCCGGGACGACCTCCTCAAC
>SRPP01000187.1:0-43268 GCA_018360055.1 Claviceps monticola
CCAATTAAATTCTTGCCGTTTTGGTGACGGTGGACGTGTTTCGACGTTTTTCAACGTTTCCGGCATACGTATGTTACTGCACGAGCGTCGCAGACCTGACCCTAACAGGGGATATCTCGAAGATGATTGGCCAGAGACAGGGTCAGGTCTGAGACAGGGTCAGGTCTGAGGCAGCGGTTAGGGTCAGCTCTTCTTTCTGCTCTTAAATTTGGTGTTGCGGTCAATATCAGCTACTCCGATGTTGAAGCAATAAATCGCAGTTTCGTGACACTATCCGAAGGGAGTGAAAAACGTGCTGGTGGGTGTGTTTGCAGCAGAGCTGCGCTAGCTGAGTTCAGCGATGTCCCATTTTTTGATTGGCATCGACCTTACAGCTTTTTTTCGTTGCAGCTTAGAGTACGGAGTAGGGACACCCGTATGTACATAGGTAGGAGCTATGTACTCAGGTACATGCACAGTACGTAGCACAATGATCAGGAGCAGAACTCCAGAATCCTGCAAGACACATGACGGTTTGATGCCCTGGCATCGCCTGCGCCAAGTGTTATTACATAGTGAAGAATCAACCTGTCAAACTCGATTCTCAGTGGTGTTGCTCCCGCGGGGGAGTCCGAGATGTGTTCTTCTCCTGCTCTCCGTCCTTACAGACAATGCGACATTGAATCTCTCCCTACCTTACCGACACCCACACGAAGATACCTTGGCGGCAATGCAGTCGTTTCTAATAAGCCTCTCATCTCATTCGCCAGCTCACGTGCATGGCGGACGCTGAACAAGGGCGAAGCTGTGTCATCTCACTGAGAGAAGATCAATTAACATGTCTCAGCTCTGCGCTAAATATTCACAGGCAGGACGATGGAAAAATCTCAATCCTGCCCCTTGCTGTCATCACTTAGCCTGGAGTCCTCAAGGGAATCTGAAGTGGACTATGTACGGAGTATGTGTGTACCTACCTAGACACGGTCATCTCCAGCAAGACACCTTGTCATCAGCCATGGCAAGTTTGAGCCTGAGGCAACCAAGACGTGCACTTCACGAAACAGGGATTATTCTTTTTCCTCTACATACATACTCCGTACTTTTCACAAACAAGTTTAATTTGCCAGTGTATACGGTGTAACGGCCAGTCAATATGCTACATATCCAACTAAGCTACACACCTCACAAAAAGATACGATTCCAAGACAACTGCTGCCACGGCTGAGCCAGGGCACTGCCAACTGCCACTGGACCAAAAGGACTAGAATCCAAGTCGGCAGCTTCGGATCTAATTGGCAGTCATATGAGGCACGAGCGCTCTGTCTGGTAGCGGCCGTGAACAACTGCTGTCTTGGAATTAGCACATGTAGACGACTGACTGACTTTGTGACACTTCGTCACATACGGTACATAATTGGTACTCCGTATGCTTAAGCGTATTTTCTGATCTTCACCAGGCTGCAATTAGCTACATTTGTCTACTCCGTACTCCGTATGTGTTGATCCAATGCAACTGGAGCTGATACTGTAGAAACTCGTTATAACGATGCTGTTCGGTACGCCTCAGAGCATCGTGAATATCGTTGATCTGAATTGGGTTACGTGGTCACATGATGCATGCCCTATACAGAAACACTGTATTTTTTTTTCAGGCACAAATTTCATGATACAGCGCATGTGTCGCTAAAAAAATTAAAGACAGACATCTAATGGTATTCTATAATGTTCTAACTCATCAGTCATATTTGGTATTGAATGGGGGAGGGTACTGTGATTGGCTGGCTCCAAGAGCCAATCGCGGGTGTCTGCGCCGCCGTCTGGGCGATGTGCCCAATCCCGATTGCGCCATGGAAGACAACAAAAGAATACGCATTGTACAAATCCCTGAACTCTGTACAATTGACACCTAGTTATATTGCTGAGGGCTGGCCAAAGCCCAGACCATGACAGGTATCAACGTGGACCGTGAAAACAAAGGTCGATTTTGGAAGCATATGTCCATAGACATATACACGTGACTTGTGTTGATGTTTTCATGTTGCCGGAAAATCAAAGATACACCGTATACATTATCGGTTTAGTTGTTTCATCTTACCTATGGCAGAATTCCTTCTCCGGCAACAGCATACTCTAGATGTACTGTCAAGGGACGACTTTCGCGTCTGACATCATTGGCGAAGCGAAGCGGAGCCAATTCTACACACTCGAGGTTCTCAAATCTCTGGGGGGGAGTGATGAAAAGCTTGGCGAAAAGATTGGCTTTCGTTGAATCCGCAATAAGCGAAGCGCGCCCCTTCGCCCAACGGCGTCACCATATTTGACAATGCATACATAACTAGATAGTACATATGTAGCAGGTTTGATGGCCCCGTTCATACTCACGGGGTCGCCGCTGCACAAGCTCCGGAGTCTATCCCGTCTAGCATAACTTTCCGCGATGTTCCAGTGTTGCAACTGTCGACTGGAGAAATTTCCTCAAGTTATATGTAAAGTTGGGTGGCAAATGGATTTGCACGCTGCCCCGCCAACCGGCAATCCACCACACCATCTCTCGATGCACCCTTCTTTTCTTTCTTCCACAACGTCAGCTCACGATGTCTAAAAGATAATAATATTCTGTCACAACTACGCGCAAATGCCACACTAAACCAGACTCTAAGCGAGGCAGTCAGAGCTCTTCTTGTGAGCGAGGTACAGTTGGGAAAGTCATACCGCGACATCGCCGCCGAAGCGAAATGCGCACCAAGCACGGTTGGCAATATTTTTCGACGCTGGACAACTTTGGGAACTCTTGATCCAAACCCAATTCCTGGGTGTCCGAAGAAATTAAGGAATCGAAATACAGATTCGACACGCACTGATTTCCCTTAAACGTGTATGGATCGCTCCTGAATTCCTTGGGTAACAAAGTC
Organism: Claviceps monticola; assembly: GCA_018360055.1. Classification (NCBI taxonomy): domain Eukaryota; kingdom Fungi; phylum Ascomycota; class Sordariomycetes; order Hypocreales; family Clavicipitaceae; genus Claviceps; species Claviceps monticola. The sequence goes on from SRPP01000187.1 coordinate 2,892, forward strand.
AGTCGCAGAACACTACAGCGGACTGTTCGTGCCCATTATGGACGCAAATGGAGATCAATGCAGCGGATACCGCTGTCAATAGAAAATGCGCGAACTCGGTTATTCTGGTGTCAAGCTTGGAAGGAAGATATTGACGAATTGATAGAGGCACGATGGTTTGAAGATGGAGTATTATCGCGGCCCTACTTTACTAATGACACCTTTCAGACAATTTTCTCCGACGAATCATCAGTTCAGTCGCAACCGAGCCACAAACAGAGCTGGATCTTCCGGAAGCCTCATGAGAAGTTTATGGGACCATTTGTTAATGTGACAGTTCATGGGAAGTCTACTTTATCGATCATGGTATGGGGAGCAATCTGGCGAGGAGGAAAATATGACATTGTCGTCATGATCCGCGATCAAACCTCGGGAAGAGGAGGTTACACTTCAAAAAGCTATCAATTGGCTTTGGAAGAGGGACTTTTACCCATATACACTGGAACACGAAGGTTTCAACAAGATAATGCGCGGATACATACATCGCAGTCGACGACTGACTGGCTACTGAACCACGCAGTTGAGTGGATCGACTGGCCGGCACATTCACCTGATCTCAACCCAATCGAGCATATCTGGAAGCAATTAAAGCTTAATTTAAGGACGATGCATCCTTATTTGAGCCTCCTGGAAGACAACGAAGTCAATAGAGAATATTTGAGCGAATGCATCAAATCGACGTGGGCAGCAATAACAATCGATCAAATTAACGGACTGATTGATTCTTTGCCACGCCGCCTTGATGCCTGCATTTGTGCACGGGATTGGTATACTAAATATTGAAGAGAAAAATCAGGGCTTTCTGATGATATACAAATCAATATTTTTAATGCATGTTTCGCCATTTTCCTCATATGTGAAGTTGTTGTACGAAATGCTGTGAGGTGGTTTAGAGTTGGGGCGTGCAAATCTATGTGCCACCCGATTTCAACTTGATACAGCTCCAAAATTCATACTTGATTTTTGATAAATCATCAAGACAGACATAGAGTGAGGAGACTCGGTATGAATATTCGTCCTCTTGCATGACTGGCCTGAATTTCATCTTCGTCCTTCACCGTCTTGGCATCTTCACGGTATGTATCTAGGTAAAATGCAGTGATGCGAAGCTGTGCCAGTGCGCGCCAAAGATAGGCAAAACTGACCATGTGAGCAAAAGTGGGTAGTTATCCGTTTCCGTTTTCGGTTTTGTGGTTTTCTGGTTTTGTGGTTTTCTGGGGTTCTGGTTTTGTGGTTTTCTGGGTTTCTGGGTTTCTGGGTTTCTGGGTTTCTGGGTTTCTGGGTTTCTGGGTTTCTGGGTTTCTGGGTTTCTGGGTTTCTGGGTTTCTGGTTTTCTGGGTTTCTGGTTTTCAGAGTTTTGCGTGTTTTCCATGGATGCTCACCAATGACAGCGACAGAAAGCTGCAAGACTCCATGAGCAACTGGTTAACATGGAGCAAAAAGAGGCAAACATGAAATGTGCGCCTCCGCTACGCGTTCGCCGCACGATTTCTTCAGTTTTGCCTAATCATCTGGATAATTATCCGTCCACGATGTTATCCGCAAGTGTGCCATTTGGCTCCGCCTACCCTAAGGCTTTGTTTTGGTGCTAAGGGGGTGTTCGCTTACTAAACTTCGGCAACATCGTCTGACTGTTGCGAATTCTCTCCTGAGGGAGAGCTTTAGAATAGACCTCGCCCTCATGATACAAAAAACATGTAGGCACATCCATCTCACGGCTTTGCATGAAGCTTGCGATAACTTGAATTACATACCTTAGGTTCCTGTTTCCTGCAATTCGAGTGGGACGCGATTGCCACCAACAATTCGCGCCTTCTACCGAAGTTCTCTAGGCCCGCCACGTTGATCAGTCAATAATCAGCCAATAATATTGATAACGAAAGACAGGCTCTGGTCCATCACGAAGTCGTTCACCTTTGCTGTCGACCTTGCGTGGGCTCTTTTGGAAGCTACAGGAACTCATAGCTGATGCTGCGTCTTCTGCGATGTCGTCTCCATCGTTGCCTTCGCCATCGCCCCCGGGCGCCGGCGCTGTTGGGCGATCCCAATTTACATACCGTCAGCTTGGCCAACTCGCTTATTTTCATACATCCAATCCTCTTCGGGTCGTCGCACATGTTGACCTCGATGCATTCTATGCGCAATGTGAGATGGTGAGGCTTGGGGCACCGGAAGATCAGCCTCTCGCTGTGCAACAATGGTGAGATCCCCAGTCCGTTCAACTATCACCGGCAATATAGTGACACATTCTCACATGTTGTACAGGCAAGGACTCATCGCGATCAACTATCCAGCACGCAGCTTCGGTATCAGCAGACACTGCAATGTCGACGAGGCAAAGAAGCTATGTCCTTCTCTAATCGCCCAGCACGTCGCTACATGGCGAGAAGGGGACGACAAGTGGGCATACCGCGATGATGCCGCTGCAAACATCGCTTTGGACAAAGTCTCGCTTGATCCGTACAGATTAGAGTCAAGGAAGATTCTCGCTGTCATCAAGGATAGTCTCCCTCGCAATTTACAGAGAGTTGAGAAAGCTAGCATTGACGAAGTATTTCTCGATTTGTCAGCTCATGTCCATGCGGTGCTACTAGAGCGTTTTCCGGAGCTATCAACACCCCCCCCATACAACGATCCCACAGAGAAACTTCCTCTCCCATCTATTGCGGCTCTTGACTGGAAAGCTGACGCGCTGGTGGACTTGGATGAAGAACAGGAGAGTCAGGATCCAGACTGGGACGACGTGGCCATCTTGATTGGATCAGAGATTGTGCGAAATCTGCGCGCTAGAATTCGTGAGCAACTAGGTTACACCTGCTCAGCGGGCATAGCCAGTAACAAGATGATTAGCAAGTTGGGTTCCGGCTTCAAAAAGCCCAACAGCCAAACTGTCGTGCGGAGTCGTGCGGTCCATACGTTTCTGTCAGACTTTAAGGTGACAAAAATAAGAAATTTGGGTGGCAAACTCGGAGATCAGGTTGTGTCCACGTTCAAGACAGATCTTGTGAAGGAGCTCCTGGCTATATCGCCGGATCGTATGAGATCTAGCCTCGGCGAGGAGACGGGATTATGGCTTCACAACACAGTCCGCGGCGTCGATGTCAGCGAAGTTAATCCTAGAACACAGATCAAGTCAATGTTATCTGCGAAATCATTTAGGCCCAGCATTACCACGGAGCAACAAGCCGTCAGATGGCTGAGGATATTCGCAGATGATATCTTTTCTCGATTGGTCGAGGAAGGGGTATTAGACAACAAGCGGCGGCCACGCTCCATCAACCTGCATCACCGATGCGCTGGCCAAACTAGAAGCAGGCAAGGATCGATACCTACAGGCAAGGCAATCAACGAGAGTTTTCTTTTCCACTCTGCAAAAGAATTACTCTCCCAGATTGTCTCAGAAGGGAACGTCTGGCCTTGCGCTAATCTCAGTCTCAGCGTTGGAGGATTTGAAGATGGTGTCAAGCGCAACATGGGCATTGATGCCTTTCTCGTGAAAAGCGACGAAGCCACATGCGAACGTTCTAGATCAACAAATAGGCAACTGGTCCAGAGTGTGGAGCGGCCATGCAGAAAACCGCGAAACGCGAGAACTGGAATACAGCGATTCCTCTGCAGGGAGAAGGAGAATATCAGCAAAAACAGACACGTGGCCACTATCATGGCCGAGACGTCAAGTCCAGGTGCGACCGAAGACTGGACGGCGCAAGTGGATAGTCAAAGCCAAACATCAATAGCCGGATTCCCATGTTCACGCTGTGATGCTACCTTTGACGAGGCTCAGAGTCTACAAAGCCATCAGGACTGGCACATGGCAAAAGATCTTTACGAAGAGGAACGAGTCGGGCGGATATCTATCCAACATGCTCAACACACAGCCACATCCCAGAGCCTCGATGCAAAGGGGTCGGGGGCAGGATCAAAGCGGCATCGAGATAGCAAGCTAGAACGGGGCCAAAAGAAGCTCAATTTCGGCTGAGATGCGGAAAAGAATGTGTCGGCTGTGGCGATGCCCGAAACCATGCTTTCTTGGCGTATGTGTCGCATGATGCAGCTTTACGCGTCTACACACAGTCAATAATGTTGCGAAAGGTGCCACCCTGTCGCAACGCATAGATGCTTTTTCTTGGCCCTTTCTGTCCTCTCTCAAGAGACTCGTCACGCCCACTTGTGCCTCCACTCGAGATACATAGTGATGTTTTGGAAGATGTTTTGATCAAGAAGGATAAGAAGAAGGGAAAGGGGCTCAGAGCCTTTCCGAGACGTGCAGCCGACCCCTGGCGCAAGCTTGACAAGCTAGTATCAATTCCCAGTCGTGTCTCTGGCCTTTAAATCTAAGGCCTTGTTGGACTCGAACTGCTGGTGCGGGGTTCTTCTTGTTTGGCGACCCGACCACGACAAATGAGTCTGTGACAACTCGTGCAGAAAGGAAGGTTACTTGCCCAACCGCGGCGGGTTCGAAAGTCTGGGAAGTAATGTATGATACATACTCTTCATACACGTATGTACTCTGCAGTGACAGTGCAATTGCTGCGCAGAGGTAGCCTCAGGTAGGTACATAGCAATGTGAGACAGGCACTGTGGATACGCAACGTCATTTGCGTTAGGTCGTGATTGGTGAAAAGCATTATGATGGCTCTGGGTTCATCTCCGTATAAGCATGGCGATGGCTGATTTCGCGGAGATGGCTTCAGACTGGCGGTTCTTTGTACATGTAACATACCTACGTAGTTTTCCCCGGCCTTTTGTGGGCCGTAGACACAGACCAACACATGGACAAAAGTAAGGGGCTTGATGAGATATGTTAGCTCGCACGGCGTGTTGGGCTGCAATTGGCCCAAGCATCGATACCCAACGGCGGCCCGAGACGAAGGCTTGTCCTGCGAATGGCTGCTGCAGCGGACAAAATGACCATTCAGCTTGTACTTCGTACAGAGTATAACCATACCGGTACTCCGTACTTACAGTATGTAGCTATGTACTTAGCTGGAGGCGGTTGGCGGCGGCGTCATGACTCCTGAGTCCTGGCGAACCGGTCACGCCTCCTTACTCCGTACTTCAGCGGAGGTTGCGTCAGACTCGTCGCGCTGTTTCTTCTGCTTTGTCCTGTCTCGTCAGTTCGCCTGCTTGCTCTACTGTCGCGGTTGTTTCCTCGCGGGCAGAACTCCGTGTCCTTAGCATTATAAGCACCTCAGGGTCTACGGATCGATGTATGAGCATTGAACAATACGTACCTAAGAAGTAGGTAGATGGGAGAACTCGACGCATCATGCTATGTATGTACTGTAGATAGAATGCGAAGCGCTACAAGGCGAGTTCATGGGGAAAAGTGGTGTGTTCCAGCAGCGTTGGTCGGGCATTGAATCGCATCACGCTAATAAACTGGGATCACTGAGCAGTGTACGGAGTACAGAGTGCAAATTACGTACCTTTCATAGTTTTCAGCGCTTTGGTCCCCAATCTTGTTGACGCAGTCAAGGCACATACTTTACCTACTCCGTAGTTCGCATCGCCTCATGGTGCCTTACCAGGCTAGAAGGCGTTCTCTTATAGGAAAGAATAAAACGACAGGACAGAAGTCACACGAATCATTGGTCTTGAGCCGGCCTGAGCCTAACACGTCATGTTGTAGGTAAAACGGCTCATGACATTTTTATGTAAAATATAAAATACGTAGGTACCTACATACCTGAGATAGGGAACCAACTTGTAAAAGAGGCTAGAGCGAGATTTTGAATGGGCCCCCACCGCGGCGACGCGACATTATAATGTACCTTATATTAACAACGCTCATTGTTCGTGCCAATTCCAACGCCTGCTCCGGCAACGGCAGAATAAAACGAGCAATTGGTACTTGTCAAGTTACATTGTACGAGTGACTAGGTACCTACCTATGTATGATACGGTGGCAAAAGTGGACCTGTTCGAGGGAAAGCAGCCATTGCATCCACCCAGCATCGCGGATGAAGGAAGGTCGCCCCGTGTTCGACGCTTGCCGCTGCTTGCCTCTGTTGGCGCACGTGGCCCAACCCTGTGCCCAACCTGCTGCCCCCTTGTCCTGAGTACCTGGATATCTATGTACCTATAGTGAGGACTCCTGACGTGTTTCGTCGCTGGGTGCTCTGCTATCGCATGTGCTCTGTAGACTCGTCACCGACGGCGCTGAGGACGCGCATGACGAATTGTAGCCCAACAGCACCCAGCATCTCAGCATCTCAGCGCAGCCGCTCGACATTTTTGCGCCCGACTTTGGGCTGGCATATGCAGTCCGCCCCACTTGGACTCCGCCGCCCAAAGCCTGAACTTTGAAGCCTGCGTGGAGCCATTCCCCGTTTTGCGTTTCCAGCACAGAGCGCTCCCCCGCTGCAAAGAAAGCCGCGCCGCTTCGCCCCCGCTCTCGCCCTCGCCACTTACTTGCCGCCATCTTGCAAGTAAATCGTGCAAGTCGTCCCCGGCCGCTTTTTTTTTTGTGCATCTCCTTCTTCTTGCTTCCGGCTCTCTGTCTATTATTACCTCCTCCATCTGGATCATCAATCTCTTCGCTTGATCTTCTCCCGCCTGTTTCCCTGTCGCCGACTCGCATCACACCAGGCATTCTGTCCTTCTCTCGCCGCCCACGATAAGCACAGGCTCGAGCTGCCCAACCCCGCCAGCGAGACCGCCGAAAATATGTCGAGGCAACCAGCCCGCAGCTCAGGAGCCCCTACTCAGGCCATCACGACGGGTCGCCAGAACGAGTATTTCGTGGACCGAGATGGCATCGACCGTGAGGTGATTTCCGCCGACATTTGCCGCTATCTGGGCAACGACGCCTTGGTGCGGCCAGGCCACTACGAGGTACGCATACGCTTCTTGCCATGCTGAACATGCCTATTCCTCTCTCGTCTCGTTGTCGCTCTATACCCTCAGATCTTTCGTCAGTCTCAAGCCTTCCGTGTGTGCCAAACGACTGCAAATTTTCTCTTCTCACGGCGTGGCCACATTTCAAGGTATAAGCCCTGCATGCTAACCATTATTGTTTTAATTAGAACCCTCAAACTGGCCAGTTAGTCCAAGGATACTTCGTTACTGCGTATCGAAATTTGACATCTGTAAGCAGCTGCATAGAAGGCGCGCTTAAGACAGACGTTCATGCTAAACCTTATTGCTAGGCTATGATTGAGGACTTAAAAGCCGATTCGGCGCGTTGGGAAAGCGAAAGAAGGGCGCAGACTTCGCGCAATACCCCCGGAGGTACGGCTTTTTATGCCTCGAGCCATACCGCTGACTTCCTTGCCAGACAGTTATCTAACATTCTAACAGTCCAATATCGCTACTCTGAGACTCACCAGTCCCGACAGCATCACGGGCCAACTGAGCCTCCATATCAGCCAGAGTCTTATTCTCGTGATTCTTTCGATGCCCCTCGGTATCCTGGATCCGGTGCCCCAGGGTACACCGGTGCGTCTAATAACTACCAACCGCCGCCGCAGCAACAACAACAACAACAACAACAACAACAACAGCAGCAACAACCGTATGGAGCTCCCAGCGGTGGCACATTCAATACCGTTTATCGAGAGAGTCAACAACCACCCGCGTCGGACCTGATGAGATATGCCTCCAATCAGGCTGGCTTGATGATGCGCCCAGCATTCCATACGGCCCAAGATGCTCCCTTCGTCGGCACTGGTGCCAACTTGCCGCAGACAGGCTTTGCAGCCTCCAATGATCCCTACTCAAGTCGTATGGGAAGTTCTGCTGCCGGACCTCCACAGCCCATCTACCCGACGGCAGTCCCTCCTCAGCCTAGTTATCAAGCGGCAGCGCCACAATATGCCCCTTTCCAGAGCCAGGCTCCCCCTCCTGTCGCAACTGGCGGTCACTCGTATTCATCTATGCAACAGCCCCATGACCCGTTCTATGGTCGAGGTGCGTCAAAACGCGCTGATTGGAACCCAGCTCACCCAACAACAGGCCCAGCCAGTGTCTAATTGTTTTTTTTTTAGCTTCGCCCGGAGGCCCCGTGCCCTCCCATCACCAGCCGCAGCAGCCGCATACGGTTTTTGCAGCACAAGGTCAACAGCATTTTGACGAACCACGGGGACCCCCCCGGCCCTCTGCCTCTGCTGCAAGAAATCAAACGCCTGTCCCTGTTCCTGTTCATAGTGATCGGGACAGCGATAGATCACAACATCGGACTGCTCGAAGATGAAGAAAGTAATCGCTGGAAGCCTAGCTCTCTTGTCCCTGGGTTAGTGCTCCATCTTCACATCTTGGACGATATCTGCTCAAGGAGATACCTGCTATGGTTTTGTCAGCCCGTGTGATATTCTGTTGTTTCTGTCTATTGTTCTCCTGGACTACCTAGTACCTACCCGGACCTTGGAATTTTGTCGGATGAGCCTTCTCATCTCAGGATTGGTGGAATGCGCTCAAATGCTCATTCATAACTTCCCCACGGATGTCATTAACCTGGACCTCATTCTTCCCGGATTCTTGTGCCTCTTGGATAGCAAATCTGCTGCTTTTATGAGCTACTTCCTGTGGATATCATGCTCTCTCATCTGGTGCCCCCTACCATCGTTTCTTCTGGATCGAAGAACGGCTACTCGTGATTTGGAATCAACCGGCTTCTTGTTTCAGCGCTTTGCATCGTTCGCGTCTCCCTTTCTTAACGCATGGCCCCTAGGCTCCTGGACACTTTGCCGCATACTTGTTTTTGTCATCATCGCAATTCTTTGGGTGCTTCTCATGTTACTCGATGGGATGTCTCTTCTCGATCTGCATATTTCGTTCTTTTTGCTTTTTTCACGTTGGCTCTTCGGGGGCTTTGGGACGAGTGATGCCAATCATGTCATGAACGCGCTTTCTGCTTTTGGTGCAGAGTAGCTCGACCGACTTGGGAGTCGGGACTGTCGTCGTCCACGAGTTTTCAGCTTTGTCTTTCTTTTCCCTTACCTTGCTGCCTGAATATGGCCCCTGTCGTGCGACCATTCTAATAACTGGTACGTGACCTCGGTTGTCACCCTGTTACCAATCCTGGATCGGCTTGCGTGGCTTTGAAATGTCGCCTCGTTTCGTGCGCCTCAGCAGAAAAGAGGACGACATCTAGGCAGCTAGGTAAGGAACTCCAGTTTGTATATACTAGCCAGAAGCTTCAAGAGGACCTCTTCGCTACCATGTCGCCTTTTCGTTCCGGGATCGCATTTATCATGGTGGAATTTTGTGATAGACTTTTCCGCGTCATGGAAGTGAACTAATTTGAATCAGCCACAACATGAGTCTAGGTTGTTATCAGCTGCTTGTTACGCAAGGTTTGAATAAACTTGAATATGTGCAAGTCTTCTTTTCTTTTCTATCATCATCCGGGGATGGATCATGGGACTCGCTCCGGCTCTGGCTCTTTCGAAACACTACCAGGGCTTTTCTCAATACAAAGCCGAAGAATTTTTTGGACTTTCCCTGGACGGAAGTTATCGATTCACGACCGCTATCATTGGATATGAGCGGGAAGATTCACAGCACCTTTTTGGACGGCAGAGCCTTGACAAAATATAAGCCGTTTACCCTCCATGGAGCCAACATTCCATTCAAAAAGCATCTGATTACTCGGGTGGTAGTGCTGCAATCGAAGTATTGCCTTGAGTTTCATTCCTGCCATGAAAACGAATTATGTACCAGTCAAAGTCCGGCGTTCCAAGTGAAGACGCTCGTCTTCGTCCAATGGACCTCTCTGTTTAGCCACGGTTTAGGGTGCCGGGCGAGTCATCGTTGTCTATGGAAGCACCTCGTTTATATAAGTGATGATATTTCATTCCTTTTCTCGTGCATTTTCCTTCGTGTCCTTTCTCATGTTTCTTTCTGGACATGATTGAATGTGAGATAATTTTATCGGACCTGAAAATCGTCAGCATCCCATGGATGCTGGACCACTGAAGTCGGAAACCCGATTCACGCTGAAAGTTGTCTTACGCCTTTAGTTCGCTGTTCCGCCTTTGCTGCTTCGGCTTGCAGATGGCTTTTGCATCGGAGCAAGCTGTGGGCCTGTCTATGGATTGATGGTTGGCAGACTGGTTATGGAGAAATGGACACGGCTGATGGGAAGGATACTGGTATCCTTCACATGGCCAGGAATCGCTACTCGGGCTTGGGGGAGAAGAGGCGCAAGTATATGGGGCAATGATGGCTTATGTTGGCAAGTGAGTTGTAATGAGTGCCCCATGATATCTACGTAGGCCGAATGACAGGGTACCTGGCAGTAATGTGCGTTGTGACCGTGATGCTGTGGTGTAACTTGTGACCTGTTACTGACCGAAGCCTGGTTTGAGGAATAGTGGACGATGTGCAGTTAATTTGCATGCCTGTAGCATGATGGACCCTGATTCTTCATCTGAGCTGGTAGTCCACACCGTACACATGTCTCGTCGCTGCTGTTGGTTCTCTTTGTCTGATTCTTTGTTCCTTCACCTCTCCCTTTTTCGCCGCATTTCTCACCTCTCCCTGTTTTATGATGACATGTCTTTTGCTTTCTTTCCTCTCTTGCTCTTGTGTTTCATCTCTTCTTATCATCGCTCATCCCAGTCCCTTACACTTGTTTCGTTTCCTCTTCCTTTCCTTGCTTCATCTCTTCCCATCTTCATCTCTTCTTCCATTCCCTGTGGTTCATTGTTGCGAATTGTCTTTCCAAGAAGAAGCACTCTCGTTTCGCACCTTTTCACCTCTTCTCGAAAGAAAATTAAAGGTACTGGCTGAAGAGTCTTGGAAATGTAAGCGAGGACACGAGCTCATTTTTCGAGACTTGTGGTTGTTAATGGCGGCTCAGAGATAATGTAATGCGTTTCCTCGCTCTCTAAACCACATGCATCACGTGCTTTGCTGCATTTGCGTTGCATGCGTTGTACAAATACTGTGACATCAAATCAAGTAGAGCTTCTCTAGACGTTGTCTTGTGAGATGCAGCAGATGGGGTTTCATACTACATATATATATATGGTGCTTAACTACCTTAAAACTACATAAAAACAAAACATCGAAGGAAACGAAACCTCGTCAGAAAAAAACATGTGGACGGTTAACCCCGTCCCTTGCTTATACACTACGTAGTACATACCTATGTTACCTGCATACACACCTGCTGTGCGCTCATGGGCCGGAGAAATAAACGACAATGGGGACTGCGGAGTGCATGCAGAACAACAGGTACAGTACTAGGAGTGTTGAACCCGTGGCCATGGTCATGCATGGTCGTGCTACTCCGTACGGGTATGTACGAACTACGAATTGAAGGAAGGAAGAGGATGTGGCGATCGAATAGTCGTAAAGATTGTGCGACGAGGAACAGCACGTGCATGTGTGTACCCATGTGTTGTGTTTGTCCATGCCATTTGTTCATTGATTAGCCCGGCTCAGGATCTCAAGGTTGGGCTCGAAACATGCAGTTGAAGCATGACGTTGAGAGCTCCCTAATACCTACCTATACATACGTCGAGGGCGGTGTGCGGATGCGGGCCAGCGGCTACTCCGTACATCATGAAGAGACTCAAAACTCGTCGAGACTCAAGAGCCGTTGTAGCTATGTACCTATGTAGCTACCTGAGTGCCTATAGGTAGGTACCTACATGTACTTAAGAAGGGCAAAAAGGCGGGGACGGCGGTGTCTTGACCTTGTACTCCGCAAGTTGTCACCTCGTACGAAGAGGTTCCTACGGAGTACAGAGTAGGTAAATACTTACTACTCCGTACAGAGGCCATCGTGCCTGAGGCGACATCTCATGGAGCAATTCGGGGCCATGATCTGGGGATGGACGCGGGCATAGCGCAATGAGACTGTTTAGGTGTTGAGACGAGCAGAAGACGGGAAAAGAAGAGAAAAGAAAAAAATGAGAGAGAAGCAAAGTGCCTGGGCGGTGGTGTTGCCTAATCCATCCCATCCTATCTATGTAGGTATGTAGGTATGTAGGTAGGTATGTCTGTCTGGTACTCTGTATCCTGGACGGGGATACATGTACCGCACTAGATAATCCTCTTTCTTTTGGTGTGCATTCCTGCGTCGTCTTATGCTTTCGCAAACTTTTTTTTTTGCTTCCCCCTTCTTACCCGGTCTCTCACGCCAACATTGGCCGTTCTAGCTACGCATATACGTCTGCCTCCGTCGGCGCTGCCCCGCGGTTCAACCAGGTTCACCGTTAGCCACAAAGGCTTGCCCTTTGTCTCTCTCCCCGAATCTCGTTCTTGTATCTTCCGTGCTCGGTCGAGCCTTTGATACCCTCGTTCCTCGGTCTCTGCGTTAGCCGCGCCCGTCGCTGCAGAGCGCCTGCTGGCTAGCTGACTTGCTTGCCTTACTTCTCGACGGCTGCTGAACTTCTGGTTTGCATCGTCACTCTTTGCGCCGCATAGCGAAGCGCAACGGCGCTCTGCCCGCACAACCCACACATCCCACATCCCACCGCCCTCAGCCCACAAGGCACACCGACTTGGCCCTTTTTACGTCCGCACCCACCACCGAGACCGACTGACAATTTGCCCCGCCATCTCGTCTCGTCTTCGAGACTCGACCGGCCACAACCACAACCCCTTTCTCGTCTATTTACACCATAATAGCCTCGTCGAATCCCGCCATTTCCCGAGCATCAATATGGATACCTCTGTGCTTCGGGAACTGCTTGGGGCAAGCTTGGTCGCCGACGCTGACAGCAGATGCCGCGCCGAGTTGCAGCTGAAGCAGGTACGTGACGTGGAAAGCATCATCCAAAGACCATCCCGACTCAAGACTCAAGGCGGCCGCGCCGCACTGCTTTCACACTCGAGGACGTCAGCCATTATCATGTCTGTCTTGCCAGGCAGTACAGGCTTGACGCACGGCCGCCATCGATCTTTATCGTCCGATACCGCTGTCTAGTCTGACGCCGCTGGAAGAGCACTTTTTTTTCTCACGGGGAGGAGCGCATCTTGTCATGACGTCTGTGGACAGCAACAGAAAAGTAGTACCAAACAGAATGCTGACATGCCGACTTTGCAAACTAGATTGAGGAGCAACCGGGCTTTGTCAATGCTCTATTCGACATCTTGCAGGTCGAGCGAGAAGCCAGTGTGCGCCTCGCGAGTACGTTCTCTTCTCCTCCTCCTTCTCCCAGTTCTCCAGCAGTAAACGCAAATGTTCTTCGAACACGATCCATTCTTACATTCTGCCTTTCCAGCCGTCATCTACATCAAACATCGCGTCAACCGTGCTTGGTACCGAGCCGAACAACACAATGGCGAATTCTTGATAGGCGAAGACGAAAAGATCTGCCTTCGGGATCGTTTAGTGCCAACTCTCGCGGCTTCGGACGCCGCTGTCCGCCAGCAACTCGTTCCTGTTATTCAGCGCGTACTACAGCATGATTTTCCCAGTCGATGGCCCCGATTCATGGACTATACCACCGAACTATTGCACACCAATAACCCAAGCTCAGTGCTTGCCGGGCTCCAATGTCTGCTGGCCATCTGCCGCTCATTCAGATACAAATCTCACGAAAATGCCGATAGAGCGCAATTCGACATCATTGTCGAGAACAGCTTTCCCCGCCTGCTTACTATTTGCAATGAACTGGTCAATCAGGAAAGCGAAGAGGCTGCCGAGATGCTTCACCTGGCTCTCAAGTCTTACAAGCATGCCACTTGGGTGAGTTAATGAAGATTTTAGCAGCAGATTCTCACGTGAAATCACACAATACTCCGAAATGTCAAGATGGAAGAGACAAAAAATGGCTAACCTTAACTTACTTCACTCGCCTTTTAAATAGCTCGAGCTTTGTGGACATCTGCGCCAGCATCAGGTCAATATTGCATGGTGCACCGTCTTCTTGCAGACTGTTGCGAAAGTCATGCCGGCGGCAGCAATGCAGGGCGATACGTTTGAACGCGAGAGGCACCGCTGGTGGAAGGCGAAGAAATGGGCCTTCTATAATCTGAACCGGCTTTTCATCCGGTTTGTTTTCTCTTCCATCCATGCAACTCACAGAACACGAAGGTCGATACCATGTCCATTTCCAATACTAACGAAAACACGTTTCTCTCCCGAAATAGACATGGAAATCCTGCCAGCCCGGGCAAAGGCGCCGAGGCGGCCGAATTTGCAAAAAACTTCATCACCACGATAGCACCGGAAGTCTTGAAGCACTACCTTCAAGAAATTGAAAAATGGGTTGCCAAGACGTCGTGGCTCAGCCGACCATGTCTGTCCTGCATCATGGTATTTTTAGACGAGAGTGTTCGTCCCAAGGAAATGTGGACACATTTGAGGCCTCATGTCACAAATCTTGTCACTCATTTTGTCTTTCCTGTGTTGTGTCTTTCAGAAGAAGATGTTGAGCAGTTCCATGATGAGCCTGAGGAGTATCTGCATCGCAAGCTAAACTACTTCGAAGAAGCTTCTGCTCCCGACATTGCGGCCACCAACTTCTTGGTTAACCTGACCAAAAGTCGAAGAAAGGAGACGTTTGAAATTCTCAAGTTCGTCAATGCCGTCGTCAACGAGTACGAGCAAGCTCCGGATAACAATAAGAACCACGTGGCGAAAGAAGGTGCCTTGCGAATGATTGCAACCCTTGCGCCCGTCATCCTTAGCAAAAAGAGTCCGATTGCCAACCAAGTAGAATACTTCCTTGTCCGATACGTCTTTCCCGATTTCACCAGCAGTCAGGGCTATCTCCGAGCTCGAGCTTGCGACACCATTGAGAAATTCGAGCAGCTCAATTTCCAGGATGTCAACAACTTGCTCACCATCTACCGACATATCCTCGACTGCATGGCTGATCCTGCCCTACCTGTCCGTGTTACTGCGTCTCTTGCCCTCCAACCACTCATCAGACATGACGTTATTCGCACCAGTATGCAGCAAAGCATTCCGACCATTATGCAGCAGCTCCTCAAGCTGGCCAATGAAGTTGATATTGATGCGTTGGCCAACGTCATGGAGGACTTCGTTGAGATCTTTGCCACGGAGCTCACCCCCTTCGCCGTTGCTCTTTCCGAGCAACTTCGTGACACCTATTTGCGAATAGTGAGAGAGCTCCTCGAGAAAGAAAGCAAAGTCGGTGACGACGGCGAACATGGATTCTCCGATTACGACGACAAGAGTATTACCGCCTTGGGCGTTTTGCAGACCATTGGAACCCTCATTCTCACTCTTGAGAGCACGCCAGATGTGTTGCTCCACATCGAGGCTGTTCTCATGCCCGTGATCACAGTCACGCTCGACCACAAGCTTTACGGTATGTCAGATCTCTCTATAGCTGCCAAAGTTGAAAAAAAGAAAACGGACATTTAGATGAAAAAAATTCCGTTTCTTTGGCACCGAAAAACGAGTGACGTGATTCCCTCCGAGCTCAAGGTAATGATCTGATGCTGACTTTGTTGTCCAGACCTATACAACGAAATTTTTGAAATCATCGATAGCTGTACCTTTTCCGCCAAGGCGATCTCGCCAAACATGTGGCGGGCTTTTGAGCTGATACACAGAACTTTTAAAGCTGGGGCTGAGTACTATCTTGAGGACATGCTACCTGCCCTGGACAACTTTGTCCATTACGGAACGCCTCAGTTGATTCAGAAGCCTGAATACATTCAAGCCCTTTACACAATGGTGGCCGATATGTTCACTGAACAAGTCAAAGGTGGAGTGGAAAGGATCTGTGCCTGCAAGCTTGCGGAAGCCATGATGCTCAGTCTTCGGGGGCACATTGACAGTTGTGTTGAGGGTTTCATCAACATGGCCATGAGCATTCTCGCCGGTCAGGAAATCAAACTCAAAAGCTACAAGATCCATTTGATGGAGATGGTGATCAATGCAATCCATTATAACCCACTCCTGACACTACAAGTGCTCGAGAATAATGGCTGGACGAATCGCTTCTTCAGCTTGTGGTTTGGCAGCATGACGTCCTTCAGCCGTGTACACGATAAGAAGCTCTGCATCGTCGCCATTTCTGCACTTCTTAGCCTCAATCATGACCAAGTACCGGCAAGTGTGTCTGTCGGATGGCCACGGCTGCTACAAGGCATCACGGAACTTTTCCGAACACTTCCGAATGCCATGAAGAGTGAGTAAATTTAGCCAAAAACCCCCCGCAACATGTTGCACCATTAATGAAGAATCAAACAAACTGACATGCCTTCCTTCATCCAGATCGCGACGAGGCTTTGCGTGACGACTTCCACCTGGACGCGACGTACGATGGCGGCGACGAAAACGAATGGGACGATAACGAAGACAACTGGAATGGTGATGAAGAAGAAGCAATCGACGAAGGGGTGATGGAATCGAAAGATGAAAATAGGGCCTACTTGGACTTCCTGAATGAAGAGGTTTGCGAAATCTTGCGCGCATGCCCCCCTGCGCAAACACGGAGACATTGAATTGAATACGGACTAATGGTGATTTCACTAGGCTCAAAAGTACAGTCACGCGATCGACGATGCTGACGACGACGAATTGGGAGAAGACAGTGTTTTACTGAACTCGGCACTTGATAAGATTGAGCCCTACCAACTGTTCAAAGCTACTCTCATGAGTACGTACTATCCCTCTTTTTCCCGCACATTTTTTCCACACGCGGACACGTGGTAAACAACTCAACGTGAACACTAACGATGATGCCACTTGTAGAAATGCAACAAGAACGGCCTCAATTCTATGCTAATCTTGCCAGCCACTTGTCAGTTGAGGAGCAAAATATGCTACAATCTATCATGGTGAAGGCGGATGAGGTTGCGGCTCACCAAGCCCAACAGGCTCAGCAAGAGCTCATGGCTCTACAACAAGCACAAGCCGCAGCAGGCGGCTTACAATAATACGAATGGAAAGATCCGTGGCAAGTACTCTTTTGGGCATTGAGTTGCAGGATTACTGGCACGTCTGCTTTTCCATTTGGAATGAAGGTTGGCAAAAGTTTGACAAGCGTTTCGAAGGAACGCGATGGAGGACATGGAGCAGAGTCACGGGGGAAGCTATGCTCAATCATGCGTGTCTGACGAGTCGACAAGGCCAAGGCCGTCCGGATCACTCTCACGGCGTGTCGAGACTGACTCATGGATGCATGGAACAAATGGGCTTTGAGAGTTTTGGCTGCTTGACATGACACGGAGAGAAAGACGCGATACCAAGATGTTGCTTTTGAAAGAAGCCAGCATGGGAGAGGAAGACGCAGCACGCAGCGGCCGGGCAACGGCTGCTGGATGTTTGGAACAGTCGACGGAAAGCCGCGAAGGTTGTGGACGGCCATGTTGAGCAAGCGGTGCTGTAGGCCCTAGACGAGCAGTCGATGGCACTGAAGAACTGAAGACAATGAATAGATTTTAAGACAAGGAGTTACGTTACATACAATACCTATGTACTTTGTTGATGCGTGTTTCGCGGGCCGCGCAGGGTGCCCCGCGCCAGGTCGCCCCGCTTTGTGTCTTGTGTCCTTGACTTGAACCCCTCCAGCCCGTGGCGTTCCGTCTCGCGACTCTTGCCCTACATACTTCTCAACCGTCTCAACCGTCTCAACCGTCTCAACCGTCTCAACCGAATCGTCGTCTTGATTCAACAGTGGTTGATTCGTCTATAGGATAGCTTCCGCGTGTCCTTTGTGTGTCTTGTCTAGAAAGTCAAACCAAAATACGCAGCCGACGGAAGTCCACGCCACGGGCCTCGCCAAATCTGCCTAGCTTTTACCTCATCGGACCTCCTCGTTCATCTATCTCACTCTATTCCAAAACACTCTTCGTCCTGTGGGAGTCACCAAAGGGTGGGAGAGATCCGTTGTTTGTTGTCATAGAAACAAAAAACAAAGCAGAAGTAAATCCCGAGAGTTGAATGTAAGTAAACGCCGACTATCAAGCACTTAAGTAAGCACGCGACAAACAAACACACATGTAAACCCTGAGAAAGTTGAAACAGGCACACAATTACACTCCAAAATACACAAGTACACCCCGAAAACTAAGCGAAAATCAAAAACAGACGATAAAATGACGACCAGATACCGCGTCGAGTGTAGGTTTCCGTCGTTCCATTGCCGTGCAGCTATACTGGACTAGACGGGGCCAGAGATGGGGTTCCGGGCTATCTATCTTCTAATCCGCATGACGTGTTCTTGCTGACGCTTTACAAGATGCTCTTAAGACGCATCGACGCGACCAATTTATCGGTACGTTCATGTTAGCCCAAATCTCTTCATATCTTGAGCTCTCTAGGTCAAGCCTCAGCATGGTTTGTGCGTCCCTACATTGCATGTCCGGGCCTGCACTTGCTTTGTTTCGACGGCTTATTTCTTTTGTCCAAGTTTCTAGACCAAGTTGTGCAACGTCTAGTGATACTCTCTCTCAAGCTAATAATCCGTCATGGTAGAATGGATCAAGGGACTCCTGGCGGTCCCGTTCGTTTTATACTCGCAGCCGACGGGTGTGTTGGGGGATGATGCCAGTGTTGCCAAGATGGGGGAGGAGGCGCATCGGCGATATGCAGAAATCATGCATGATGTTGAGATGATGATTGATGATCACAGTATGTCTTCTTTTGTTTATTCGTTCGTCTCTTCTTCCTTTACCAACTCCTATTCCCTTCTATCTCCTTTGGAGCGCGAAAACTAACCCATATCCTCTCAGTCATGCGCCAAAAGCAACACCAATTACAAATCCAGGGCCAAGAGGCCTCTGTAGACAATTTCTTCTCGCCTATGCCATCGAAACTCGGCATGCTGGTGCCGACGGCGGGTCCGTTCTTCACCAGGCTGCCTCTGGAAGCCGCCTTCAAGTACCAGGATCGCAAGCGGTACATTTCCTCTAGACGCTACGTGGCGCCCTCGTTCAACGATGTGCGGTTGGTTCTGAACTCGGCGCAGACCATGGCTGTGACGGGTGGTGCGCTGCAACTGGCGACGTTTGATGGCGATGTGACGCTGTATGATGACGGAGAAAGCTTGGAGCCCTCGAGTGCATTGATTCCTCGACTTCTTGGTGAGTGGTCATTGTTTCTTGGTTTCAGCCTGCATTTTCACACAGGTTCCACGTGCCGTGTCTGTACCTCCATTCCTCCCTGCCCCAAGTTTAAACTAAGAGCCATCCTAATTCGGTCGGCACGAAGATCTCTTGCGCAAGAATATCAAGATTGGAATCGTCACCGCTGCGGGATACACCACAGCTGACGGGTACTACGGCCGTCTACACGGCCTACTCGAGGCAGTCGCCACATCGACAGACCTAGACGACAGCCAGAAAAAAAGCCTGGTCATTATGGGTGGTGAGGCCAACTATCTATTCCAATACGAGCCCTCATCCCCCCACCGTCTGGCTCCCGTGCCTCGACAAGAGTGGCTCACTCCAGAAATGGCGTTCTGGTCCGAGGCAGACATCACCGCGCTCCTCGACGTGGCTGAATCAGCCCTCGGAGACTGCGTGCGCACCATGAACCTGCCAGCCACCATCGTACGTAAAGATCGTGCAGTAGGCATCGTCCCATCAGATCCTCACGTGAGAATCGCCCGCGAAAGTCTCGAAGAGACAGTGCTCGTGGTCCAGCGAATCCTCGAGCTCAGCCACCTCGGCTCGCACGCGCAACCAGCCGGAACCGGACGGGCCGGACGGGATGGCGGCCGTGTCCGCAGCCACGGGGGACCCGGAATCCCCTTTTGTGCCTTCAACGGCGGCCGTGATGTGTTTGTCGACATTGGAGACAAGAGCTGGGGCGTGACGGTGTGCCAGCAGTGGTTTGGGCGACAGAACCCACGCGGCACGGCCATCAAGGGCGAGAATACGCTCCATGTTGGTGATCAATTCCTGAGCGCGGGCTCCAATGACTTTAAAGCCCGGAGTGTGGGTACTACGGCTTGGATTGCCAGCCCGGCTGAGACGGTGGATTTGCTGGACGAGCTGGCTGACTTGATGCAGAAGAAGCTGTCTTGAGAGAGGGGGGGGTCTTTTGGGAAGTAAATGCAGTGTATACTCTAGCATTCTATTACAGCGGCGACGTTTTACGAATGGAGAATGAAGAATGAAGAACAAATGCCGGACAACAAGTGATGTAGATATCTTGGCTACATACCATCAAGACCAGCAGGACCAGAAGTCCAACACACCGTGATACCGTGATAGTAACGCTCTCGGCACGCCTCACCAAACAAGGTCAGTTAACAAAAAGAAGAGATCATGGAGTAGTCCCAGTAGTGCAGTATCACAGTCTCGGCCAGTGGTAATTGCGTGCCGAAACCACTTGGTATTGAGTCGAACCCTGGATCGCAAACTTAACTTCAAACTCAGACGTAAACGCCAAAGGGTGTATCTAAGGCAAACACCAAATGGTGGTAGCTTCTCATTTAGTCAGAAGAACAAGCGTATTATTTGCAAGAGGCGGCAGATACTGTAGCATAGAGCATAGTATGGTGTTAGGGAGGTAACGATGCGCACTGGGACATTGTGTAACTAGGTGCTGACATCGCGCCTAGGGAGTACAACCTTGAACCAACTATGTAGTTACATAGTTAGGTACTCACCGATTCTGCGACCGAATCCTGCTGCGTTCCCTGTATACGCAATGCGCCGTGCTACTGATTGGCCAAAGCCCAAACTACAAGCCGGTGTATGCGTCTATCTAGTTGTAGTTATGTATGTATCTGTCAATGAGTGCATGGCGGTAAGTTTGAGGTTCTTGTATCCCGTAATCGCAACCACGTTCCTGGTCGGTTGGTGCGGTATATATTTGAGATGTTATGTAACTACTCTGTAACTGTACGATACTACAGTAGTACCCGCGCTCGCACCCGCATCCGCGCCACGCGCACGATATGACACCATCACGTCGAGTTCTTCCAAAAGTCGTGTACACTTCTGTCTGTCCCCTCTTATCATGTACAGTGATACCTTCCCGTTCTTTCTGCATTGATTCGCAATTTCTCCGCCACGGATGGATGGATGGGCGGGGGGGAGGGGAGGGGCGCCAAATGCCCAAAGAGTCGGTGAGCGGACCACCGAGAACACAATACATACATACATACATACATAACGTGACGGTAATTACAGAGTAATTACAGAGTACATACCTGCGATGGTCAGTGACGCAAAATCTCGCAAAGACGTAGTACTTACTGCCTAGGGATGGATGTACGGGCGCGGGTGCCGAAATCCTTGCACCCGCGGGAAGCACTTCCGCCTCGTCTTCTTTGTATGTACGGCGCGTACTCCGTACGTGGGTGGGTTACATATTTGCATACAATCTCTTGTCAGCACTCAGGGCGCACGATAGGCGGATGGCGGATGGCGGATGGCGGATGGCGGATGGCGGATGGCGGATGATAGATGCAGATTGGGCGCTAGACGAGCCGACCTAGCCGTGGTCCGCTTTTCCGACTGGGTGTGTAGTATGTACTCCGTATGTACCTAGGTATCTGGGCGTCCGCCATCGGGAGATATGGTGGATCACGATGTATGTAGTCTGGTGGCTGTCCAGTTCCATCCCAATTCCCACTACGCGCGTCCTCCGTCCCCCGCGAACCCCCCTTCTACAGCCTATTCGTATGTAACTAGTCCGTACCACACCACACCACACCAATCCCAGATCCCCACCCCCCTTCCCGTACCTACTCCAGACTCCAGAGTCTATACCTAGCCCTACATGATGACTGGTGACCCGCGCGAGCACGCACATCATCTCGCAAGGCAAGCCGTCGCGCAAAAGCAAAGTGTGTGCCTTGTGGAGCGGCTTCTATTCGTTCAGCACAGAGTAGGTACCTGATGCACCGCCGCATCGTGCATGTCCGGTCTGTCATTGCGGGGCCCGTGGGCATGAGCTGCGTTACCTAGGGAAGCCCCGGGGTGTCTATGTATCGTACATGTCTACAGAGTACGGAGTACTCCGTACCGTACATCTACTCCGTACAGCGAGCTGGACGTACCTACATATGCACTCCCAAGATTCAAGAATGCTTTTGTCGTGTCCCGTCGTGATATCGCGCCAATGGATATTCAGAGGCACAGACATCGAAACAAAGGCGGACGCATCCAAAGCGCCGCTTAGCGTCCTGTCCGAGACTTGTCAGTTATAACTTGTGCCCTTATCCGTAGGTCCATTCGTCGTCCCCAGGCCAGAAGTAGGAGAACAGGGATCGGATGCCCTTACCGGACGAGACAGCGTGGTGTCTCAGAGGACCGCCGAGACGAGACATCGCATGTGGTTCTCTCCGGCTCATACATACATACTGTCATTGTCGTACAGAGTATGTACATATGTAGTTGTAGTTGTCTGCAGTGGTGGAGATGGCCTTGTCCAACCCGAGAATGTCACCATTGATCCGATTGTGCTCAATTGGTCAATTCCATCAGATCTTCAATTGATCCAACTCACAGCAAAGTCATGAATCTGTCAATTCAAGCCATCTATGGTTAGGTGCTAAACCACCATTCAAGGACAATCCCATGAACAATTGAGAACCATTCAAACATCCTGCTGTCCAACCTCATGCCGCCCACGCGACAACGCCATCCCCCCCATCCCTGGCAGTGTGTACCGCCCCGGCTATATGGCTGTACTTACAAAGGTGACGTACAAGCGGAAGTAAAAGTCCATAGCAGACAACCCGCACCAATCCTCTATAAGGTAACAGGATCTCGAAAGATAAAAACCAATCTCAACGCCGTGGCTCCCCACGATTGCTCGTGATTCCTCTCATGTCGTCAATAGTCCCCTCCCAACGCCTTTCAACCCCCTTTTCAGTGCGTCATCTCCCCAATGCGTGTCCGGATAACATCCAGAGTGCATCGCAAGAGTATGATGCATACCTTGTTGGAGGGTGTGCAACAAGATTAAAGAATACAGATAGGAATACCCCAAAAAAAAGAGTAAAAGTAAAGAATAATAATGAAGCCAAAGAAACGAAGGTCCCAGGTCCCTACCGAATAAACCGTCACGCCATATACCTCACTCCTCACGCCCTCAATAGCCAGGCTGTCCGGGCATCTTGCCAAGTGAATGAGATCCAGAGCTCTTGGGAGGAAGATGGCTGTGGCAGTAAATTTTCTTGGCCGATCCCTTGTGGATGGCGTCTTTTTTCGTCGCATCAATCGTCTGAGCTTGCTCCTCATATGACTCCAGCTGGCAGCATTCCACATTCTTCATCCAGCGATTGTGCACCACCTCACTCATGCTGATGCGTTTGCTGGGGTTCGGATTCAGCATTTGCAGTAGGATTCGTCGCAGAGCCGGCGGGTTGACGCCGATGTCGAGGGCGTAGCAGTTGGGATAGTCCGTGTCCGTGATGCATGCATCGCACTCGGGGTGCTTGGTATACCACTTGTCCCAGCCTCGCACCAGCTTGTCGTAGTGCAGGTTGCCGGCTTCCGCTCGTGACCAGATTGCGCCGCCAAACGTCAGGTAGATCATGACGATGGCTGAGCCCCATACATCGAGAGCCCGCGCGTCGTAGCTATGCTTCTTCTCTAGCACCTCGGGTGCAATATATGGCTCGCTGCCGCAGATACCCGGCGAACACAGGCGCACCTCGCCCATGTTCTGCCCGCACTGCCCACCCGATTCGCGAAGGCCAGGGTGCGTTCCGCTAAACACTTCTGACACGCCAAAGTCGGTGATTTTGAGTTTGCTATCCTTGGTCATCAACAGATTTTCCAGCTTGATATCTCGGTGCGCGATTCCGTTGGCATGCAAGTAGTTGACTCCCTGCACCAGCTGCTTGAAAAGACAGAGCCGGTCCTTCTTCTTATCTTCGCCCTTGAGGAATCCCTTCTGCACCAGGCCGAATAAATCACCTTCGGCGCAGTATTCCATTACGTGGTTCCACCGGCCGTGGTCCGTACAGAGCCGAACCGTCTCCACGATATTGGGGTGATGGAGACTCTTGCCGATGCTGAATTCCGACTTGATTTTCTTTTCGTAATCTGCTTGGCTTTCCCGATGCGACTTGCCCCGGAACTCCTTGACTGCATATAACTCTCCGGGACATCCCTTGCGGACCATCAGAGTGACTTTGGACGCCGCGCCCTTGCCGAGGTGCTTTCCATGGCGGCCCAGCAGCTTGCTCTGGTACTCGAATTCAGAAAGCAGCTCGGCCACATCTACGGTGAAATCGTCCGGTAATGACAAGCTCATGCGACGGGCCTTAACACCGGTGCCAGCTTCCGGGGGCATGGCCCAGGGCAGGCGCTCGGGCGGATACATATTTTTTTCATCGTCGCGTTTTGAAACAGTTGAATCAGCTGGTCTGTTGGTCGTGTCGAAACTACTCGCTCGCCGAGGGCCCTTGTTCTGGTGTCGGCTTCCACGGCTCATGGTGTTTCCCACAAAGTTGACAGCGCGGCCTCGAAGTGTCAAGCCCGTGGATGCTCGGTTTTTCTTGCTGAACTCGGCTGCTTCAGGGGGTGACCCGTGAATGCCGTTCATGGTTGACACCGGCCGATGCGACTGCACCAGTTCTAGCGCTGCTCCCGGAGACGGCGGGGAGCTCGAGCGGGTGGTGGTGGATGACTTGTAGCCACCATTTGGATATCGACTGCTGGGCACACCAGTTCCATTGAGATAGTTGCTCGACTGAGACGATGATCCAGCCATTGACATGGGCATCGAGCCATCTGCGTGTCCACACTCCTTGTCCTTTTCCAGAGCGGAATTGGACCGTCGAAATAGTCGCGACATTGTGCGCTTGAGATTGCTGGTAGAGCTGCGGCCAGTACGCCGTAAGGCAGGTGTGGACGTGTGCGATACTTGGGACGTCTGATGTTGTTCTTGAGACGTCGGGCGATCGGCGAGGCTGGCCGAGGCGTGGGGTGCTGGGACTGCAGAGGTAGGCGGAAAGAATAGCAAAGGCGCCTTGCGAGATGTCGAGGGTGACCGAGTCTGGACAGTGGTAGGAGCTGGTGTTCGCGAGGATTGATAATCGCTGTATTGACTGCGTCGGGTGTATTGGCTACCCTGGCTGTCGTGGCTGCCGACGCTGTCTACACTGTGGACGCTGCCCTGGCTGCTTTGGCTGTGGTGGAGAGTGACGAGGTCGTGCGGGTGGCGGCCTCCACTTACTGGAGTGACCGGCTCAATGGGCGAGTCAGTGCCGGAGTCTTGATCGCCGTCTTCGAGAATTGGGTCATTGATATCGGGAGCAAGCTGATGGTGAAGCGAAGGAGGACTATAAGAGCTGCTGGAATGGTGAGGAGGAGGAAGAAGAAGATCAAAATCAAAATCTGACGACGGGGCTGTCGACGGGGTGGAATATCCCAGCGCCAGAGGTATCGGAGTCGGGGCGTGGGACGGCGATTTTGTCGCACCAACAGCGGAGGGCGTCGCTGCAAAGCGGGTCGCTATGGAGAAAAAAAAAGTCAGCAAGCTGCCTGGAGACCAAGGCACTACATTCTCCGTCGGCAGGAGGCACGAGGCAAAAGGCAGGTAATTTAGGTGCTAAAGGCAGGCAGGTCGCTCAGGTCGCTAGCCCTGATTGACTGAGCATGGGCCGCAGGCAATCACGTCACGACGACTGCACGCGGCGAACGGGAAAATGGGGGAAAATGGGGAAAATGGGGAAAATGGGGGAAATGGGGGAGGGTGGGCGTGGAGGGCACGAGGCACTGAGGCAGGGCTCTGGGTGGAGCGGGGTGAAGTGGACGAAAGGAAGGAATGCGTAAAGTCCACTGACGGCCGAACGGACTCGACGGCACACTGGATTGATGATTGCGAGAATTTGGAAGCCAGGTAATCGCTTGCGCCGGCCTGCGCCCCCCGAAACCAGCAGCCACTGCAGCCACTGCCCGGCGGCGGCTGCCTGGAGTGAGCGCGTTGTTTCTGAGGTGGTTGATGTGTTGATGTGTTGATGTGTTGACGTGTTTGAGCCTCAAACTTTGTGATACCTCGGTACTCCGTAGTTGATGAGCGAGATGGACCAGACGACCCCGTCGGTGCTAGCGGCGGCCACTTGGACACTGGAGCGGGTTCAGGATCGCAGGAGGGTAGGTGCTCTCATGGGTTGGTTTCAAAAGGCCTGGCCGGGCTTGCACACGACAAAACGCCTCTTTCGAGAGACAGCAAATGGGCGATGAGATTGTTTAAAAATAGCGCTGCACTCACCAGCCATGCTCGACGACGGCGCGGGATCTGCGTCTTCGGACTGATCCATCAATGACGAAGTCCATGGGCATGCGCCCGCGATCGTGACGGCCATGACGATGTTGGCGGTGGTGTCGTGGTGTCGTGGCTTTCAAAGGCCGTCGTTTGAGGTTCTCTCACGCAGCGATGCGCTTAGTAAGGATGGAAGCTGCGATGGAAGGAGAGAAGCAAGCATGGAAGCACTGATGGAAAAGGCCTTCGAGGAATGTTCAGCCTTTCCAGCACCTGCCAGCTTGTCTTCGGTACCGTGTGCGCGGCAGCTAGCAGCGGGCGATGACCATCAACAAGTGGCCAGCACCAAGTTGCCTCTACCTCCCTACCACTTAGTTAGTCCGCCGCCAGCGTAGCGTCGAATGATTCCTGATCACTGATCAGTGATGGCGATATGTAGCACAAGCGCCACAGTTCAGCAAGCTGGGAAAAAGATGGTGGGAAGCGACGCAATACCTAGCTCGAGCAAGTCCGGCCCTGATAGGACCATGCAGACAGGTAGGTACGGCCAGCACGCGGGGTCGCTCTGCTTTGTTGGGGGACTTTTGGTGCGTTGCCAGATCCGATGATGGCGTGCCTCTTGCTAGCGTCTCTCACTAGCAACAGGTTGGTGTTTTTCTTGACCAGCAGGACCTGACAGACACTGCTATCTCTAATCTGCTGCGACTAGCTGGTCAGAAGCTGTGTTGTCGAGATGCTAGCCGGCTCTCTCGTTCAAAGGGCCAGTGCAAAAAGAAGAGGAGAACAAGGTTCATGCAACGCGCAACGCGAGTTGGCCCCCCATCAAGTCGAACGGAAGACAAAAAGGCCGCGCAAAGGAAGAGGTTGGGCAGCTGTATGTACCAGGTGACGAATAATCGAGACTCCGTGCGTGGAAGGCTTAATTGTCGTCGCTGTGTCACACCGTACACGACTAGTGCCAAGCTTGGAGCAAGTGATGTTGGAAGCGAGACGATCAAAGTCGCAGACGCTGTGCAGATTGATGATGTCCAAGGTTCAGTCGGTCAGATACTTTTAGCAGGTGCCTGTCAGGTGCTTGTAGGTTGTAAGTTGTAAGTTGTACGGGTGGAAAGGCTATAGGGGTTCTCCGATTCCGGACATCAGACAGCCAGGTTGCGCGTTCTGCCGGGGATTACAAGTGTACGGAGTTAGATACATAGAAGTAAGTAGCCAGCCTGTAGGTGATCAGGTAGGTAGACGGCCTGTTTATTCGCGCTTTATACAGCCGTCGAGGCGCTTAACGTCAATATTCCCGGTCCGGAGCAATCGATGGTGTCTAACCTCGGCTGGAGCGAAAGCCTCTAGGTATTTGAGTGGCTGCGCGTAGAGCGGCAAGCGCCAGCGGATGTGTTGTAGGTAGCGGATATGGCGGGTGCAGCCGATGCCAGGGGATGTCAGTGCATCAGCGCACGTCATGCGTAATCGGACGTCGGTGTGTGAGTTGCGAAGTCAGAAACAGAACGGTAGAAGCCAAAGACGTATCGAAGGTTTCGAAGCGGCAGAGCAATGCCCAACTGGCAACAAGGGATAGTGGCCAAGATCGAGCGTGGAGAAGAGGGTCTCATGGAGCAAATGAAACTTGGCGTAGCAAGGGAGCAGGGAGGCAGACGATTAATATGCGAGTTGGCCTAGGTAAAACGTAGCTTTCATTGATGATACGAAAGCAGAGAAATGGCAGTGTCGTTTTTAGGGTGTGCTTGCTCGACCTGAGGCTACAGGAGTTTGGTACTGCCTTGCCTTTGCCTGCCACTTGTCTGCCACTTGTCTGCCACTTG
The DNA here is from genome assembly GCA_018360055.1 of Claviceps monticola. Lineage (NCBI taxonomy): Eukaryota > Fungi > Ascomycota > Sordariomycetes > Hypocreales > Clavicipitaceae > Claviceps > Claviceps monticola. The sequence continues at coordinate 30,798 of SRPP01000187.1, forward strand.
TCTGCCATTGTCTGCCACTGCGATGCCACTGCGATGCCACTGCGCACTGCCGCCCGAGTCCTTGCATCAGCAGGAAGCCGAGGTGGTGCACTGCTGGTACATATAGTACCTACAGTACCTACAGTAATAGACTCTGTACATCACGTCATTAAGGTAAAATTACGCAGTACGGAGTACATCTTCGGATGCAGGCCAGATTCTTGAGCTGGCCGGCAAATGGTCCAGGTTACACGTCATACGGAGTACAGTGCAACTCTGTGCAATGAGACCACTTATTATTGTCGACGGGAGGCGTGTGGTTAGCCGCATGACTAGGTATGTACCTATGTATGTATGTAGGTAGTAGGTACATTGTAGCCTCCACATCATCAAGCTGCAGCACGAGAAAGAAGAAAGGGGCGCTACCATGCTCATATCGACATTCTTTGAAGATTAGTTATATAACTGCTCACGCGGCAGGCTATTTATTCTCCAACTGGAAGCTTGGCCCTTCGGTCTTTGCGCTTTGAAAGCGGGATCAGCCCTGAGCAATGAGCATCTCTTCACAGAATACGGATACTCCGTACGCCCTCGGGTTTAGCACTGAGCAGGGCCTGGTACCGGTACCTAACTAGGTACATACATACCTAGGTACATAGGTAGTTACCTATGTAGTACATATAACTGTCATTTCAATATGGCCCATGGGTGAGTCGCCTCCTTTTTGATGATTTTGGTGATTCTGGTGATGGCTTATCAACTGGCATTCCCCGCCGGGGAAGGAAGTCGACAACAAACCTGGTCCCCCGCTCCATGTACCCCACGCCACGCTCCTTAATACGCACGGAGGGCACCATGTTTTATTTGCACGACAATCTCGACAATCGTGCTTTGCGAGACGGAGTAGGTAGGTACGGGGAGCGCTGACGAGTGACATGATCAGCCACCGACCTGGGCCTTGGCCTTGCCTGGGGAACCCGAGATTTCGGGAGACTTTAATCATCCTTCTCCTGACTATGTAATGTAACTGTCCTTTCCCTCTTCCTAAAGAGGACAGTGCATGTAGCCACCCTGCTAGCGCCTTGGAGGTACTTAGCTGGCTCAGCCACCTCACAAGATATGTACATAGTTACATCGTGCTTGAAAAACAAAATACAGATCACGACACCGCGACTTCCTATGTACCACCATCTGTCTGTCAATCATCAGCTTCGCGACCTGGCTTTTGAAGCTATAAAAACGACCTCTTTTACTTCCGATTTCTCGACTTGAAAATGAGCTCCCCATCTAACTCATCATCGCAGCAACCTTCGCGCGCGACGCAGCCGTCGAGCGCTCAGCTTGACGCCAGCGCGGCTTGCCTCCTGGAACACGTCAGAGGATGAAGATTCCGACAGCTCGGTCAGTCGCCTGCTGCGCGAGGAGGCCAACGACAGTGACACTGATGTCCATATTGACGGCGACAGGGATTGGGGCGCTGAAGATGGGCTCGAAATGGCACCTCGTCGTCGCCTCCGCGCGTAACAGAGTACATACCGCGTCGCCGCAACCACGGTGCGCCCCGCGAGTTGGTCGAGGGCGTGGATACGACCTTGCAGACCTCCATGAGCCAGATCTACGCGTACGCAATCATCCGCCGGCGCACCGCCGCCAGAACTGCTGTATGGGAGTTTCGAAGACGCACTCGCTGAAAATTTGCCGAGCATTCAGCCTCATGCGCAACCTCTGACGACAGCAACCAGCATTTCAGGGCCCCAACTCGGGGCGCCAAGCACGCTCTTTGATATTGATGCGGATGAAATCTTTCGATTTCCTTTACCGGCGCGGCAATACAGCTGGGCCGGCTGCAGCATGCTATATAAGAACACAAGTTGAAAGTGCGAAAGTGACGTTGTTAGAATTGTCGGGAGTCGGGACAAGCCTATGCTTCGCACCATTCGTGACGTAGGGATCTTTCCCCAAGGTACAGGAAAATACCTAGCACTTTGAGTTTGCACTTGTAACTTGTAAGGCGATGAAATTGTTGGTTGATGCTCTGCCAAAATAGGTCTATTATGCCGGGCAGACCAAATCCAGCGTTAGTCCCCGGCATGTGACCCGATATCGAATGTCGCGTAACGAACTGCGTGTCTTTGACATCTGTACGAAGTACGGAGACGTGGAATTTAATTATCATACGTGCTCAGGCAGAGAGAACCCAAGCAAAGGAACAGACCGTAGACGTCGTAGCAACGGGCACGCCTGAGGCTAGGTAGGATGTGCTGGTGAGGCATGTCAGTCATGCTTAAAAGCGCATTGCTTCTTGGACCTGCACACATGTTACATGTACAACCAACAAAGCTTCCGAGTCTCCATGTCGCACAAGAATCTACACCTCCACGTGCACGACGTCGATCATCAATCCGAACCATTCACCTCTACCTATTGACTAAGTTCGCGGGCTGCAAACTGCGGCAGCCCACCCGCTGCGCTTGTTTCACTTCACATATTCCTTTCGCCATCTTCTAATAGACACAAGTGGCTCACACATCTTACAAGGAAGGGCAAGACACACATGAGATGAAAATGCAGCAGTGTAGTACGGACTCCGGAGTATGTACATACACCATACAACCTTAAGAGAGGAGGCTGTGTAGTTCCTCGGCAACTTTGGCATGAGACGTGGGACATGTTTTCCCCGTTATGGATGCATGTACATATTTAGGCTGTCAATTGATTGTCGCGAAACAAATGTGTTTGCATCAAAACTGTTTTGGCGTCGGGATGCTTGGCGTCGGCTCCCGTACTCTTTTGATGGGGATCTTCTGAAAACGCCAAGGCGTTTCGTTTCGATAGGGATGAACTGAGTTGCACTGGCCGTGACGAAGCTAAACCCGACAGATGCAACAGACCAGCTCGACGAATTTCATTACGAGCGCGCCCATTCCTGCCAATTGCCAGGGAAGCTGTATCCGGATGTGCAATGACGGCCATGGCCATGGTCATGACTACATGCCTATACATAATTGCACATCAGCGTTCCAGGGCCCGACGGCCCGACGGCCCGACGTACCGACGTATAAGGCTTGATAGTTGTGGCAAACCGCTCAGCCGTCATTGCACATGTGATGAACACCGTTATACACGCCTCACTCGCATTGCATTGCAGCGCCAAGAAAACATCCTTGTATGGAAGATTCGACTTGCTGCAACGTAGGACTCGGTACTATTCTCCATGCCAGATTTCGGCTCATCCAGTGTGGTGCTGACGGTCTAATGCTGACCACAAGTGGCAACAATGGACGTATGTGTATGCACCTCTATAATAGGTACGCAGAGCGTCCCGAGATGGTTCCGCGCGGCAAAGCACACCTTTTTTCTTGACTACTAGATTTGATTAGACTTCACGTGCTGGAGCCTGGTAGACATCGCATCGCCTGGTGGAATACTCCGTAAATCGTTGACTCGAAATTCAAGACATTGTCAGACTGCCAAGCACCAATCTTGACGGATGGTAGCCACTCGGGACGGGAGACGGAGTCGTCCAACTCAACGTAGAGTCTGGACCCATTTTCGACAATGATTAGCTGCCAAGCAGCTAAATGTTGCCAACTACATAAAATCTGCCAAGACGGCACTTGGCCATCATTATCACTACATGATTGACAAATCACTGACAAAATGTCTTTCTCTCTTAGTCTCTTACTGTGCGCGGAGCAGGGCCGCGGGAGGCACGGGAGCCAAATCACGATAAATTGAGTAGGTAGCCAACGTCTTCTGGTACGACTTTTGCATCGACTGGTTCTTCCTTATTACGCATGGCGCCCGTTCCCAAGTGAATGACCCTTGGGGAACGAGGCGATTCCGGCATGGAAGTCGAGACCAAACTCCGAAACCCTGTAGATCTCATTCTTGGCGAGAGCGGCTCGCAGCCATGGTACATGTCTCATAGAGGCATGGAATAGACAAGATGATCGGAATTTCAATTTTCGCTGTGCAAAGTATCCCTCCGTACGAATTGGCACATTCACATGTGTCGCAAAAAAACCCCTAAGCTAGATCTCGAGTGAAGAAAGCAAGCAACTTGGGTATGTAGGTACATAGATTGATTATAACCTTGTTGCCCCTTCTCCAGAACTGTTTCTGGTCATGTTTTAGACTTTAGAGCTCTTACGTCTCCGTATACGGCCCGAGCGTGATATGGCTGGTCCATCCCTGCGTCTCACAGATCAAAGAGCTTGTGTCACCCTCTTATTCGTTCCGCAAGACATGTCGGTGTTACTGTCGCTATCTCATTGTAGTAGTTCCACGGACCGTATTGTGTGAGGAGCAACTGGGTAGCCTAAGAGCGAATCATGGCGGCCGGTTATCTGCTATGCAGTTCCAAAGGTTCCGTTGACACCGTGAAAGCTACGACTAATTAGTTGCGCGAATCGCAACTCAACCCTCAATCGAATTTTCATCTTCTGAGATTTGCTGATCGATTGGCCCAGGCCCCAATGGGGCCAATCCCTTGCCATTCCTCATCCCCTCAGCTGCCTCATTCAGGGTTTGGCCTAGCGATTTTGGTTTCTTCAGCAGACTTCACTCCAATTCGCTAGTCTTCTGGCCAGCTTATTGGTGTGAGTTGTAGATGTCTACATCCAGGAACCACGTATCCGTATGTACGATCATGTTTCAAATGGAACAAGACAACAGGAAACGAAAAATGGGAGGGGAAGCATGTTCATTGTATGACGAGTCTTTCCAGGGGAGTTGTGCCTGGAGAGGAGTACTGCAATCGAAGGCCCAGACACTTCATTTATTGCCCTCACGGACATCTACGCTTTGGGGCAATAGCCAGCGAGAGAAATCCGAGAGACATCACATACATCGATTAGAGTATGTGAAATCATCGAATGCCACATCCTCCTCGCTTTGTGTGGAGGCCAAAGCCCTGCATAGCTACAACTCTTCATTACATGTTCATAATCGTAGGAATATGACTGATGAGGACGAACAAGCTGCAGCAAATCAAACAAGCAGCAGCTCAGAGATCTATCACCATTAGCCTCATGCGATCACCGAGCCATGTGGAGTGACAAGTGATCTGATTTGTCTTTGGCCTTCCTGATACGAGACGGTGCCGATGAAACCTTCATGAGTCTTGATATGTACGCGCGTGCGGGCGTGCCAGTGTTATCGGGCAGTTACCCCGCAAGCGCCTAACTCTTTGTACGCCCTTGTGGCATGACAGTCCTGTTCCCTCGCGCCATTTGGAAGTTGTACATATGCTTTGACGTCCGTGAGTATTGCCTTCAGGGCAACCTAGCGATGCCTGCCTCCATGTTTCAAAGTTCAACTGACTGTCGCACAAGAAGTCTCAAGATAATAAGATTTGTGTTGAGTAGTATCATCACGCTTCGTTCACCGTTCAATCAAAGACGAGAAGATTGGGGCATGCGATGATACGGGCTCGAATGACTTCGGTCTACTTGTGAACGGCTTTCCTTCGAAGGCCCTAACCTATGTAGAGTGGGCATAGTGAAGCCTATGACTCTCGCCTCCAGGAATCCAAATGTGCTTCAGAGTGTGCTTCTGGTTGACAGAGTTGTGACCAGGAAGTGCTTGGTCTCGAATGAGCAGTAACGGCGAGCCTCAACGGTTTCAGGAGGCACGTATATCGTCACGTATGTGGTATGAAGTGCCGGCCGCTTTATGCATCGAAAACGATCGGATTTGTGAGACTTGCAGAAGCCTTCGGTCACTGGTTCTGCTGGTAATCGCCGTCCTCGTGGTACAAAGTGTGACAGCCGTGTCACAAAGTGCAACCTTCAACTTGATGAATGAGAGATTGATTGAGCGAACGAAGACGCCTTGGGTAGCATTCGGCCAGTCAGCCATGTTTAGTACCGTAAACGGCGGCACCCGTCTGTTGTCTTTTGCAGATGACGCTTAGTGCTGATGTTATACTCAGACACGTCCGATAAGCATGCCGATACACAGACGTGCCGACAAGGCGACGAGCACACCGAAACTTGGCAGAGCGTTTCAGATTCGGACTTTTTACCCGACACGAAAGAAGGTGTAGTTGCTCCGCGATCATTTGCTGCTGTCAACAGCTCGACGTGACCACGGTGCCGGATGCTACGTCCTATCCCTTATTAGTTTGGCGGACATGTACTCAGCGTTTCTTGGCCACACCTTGTAAAGGCAATCTCTATTTAATTTATCATCGGGTGACGGGATCAGAATGCGTGAAGAAGGCGACTGGCTGCTCCATAGGGCACAGACTAGCCCACGTTTCGAAACGGAAATTTTACTCTCCACATGGCGACAGAAAGGGAGAGACCGAGGGAAGTGGCGAAACATTCAACGTTGTGTATCTACTCCGTACTTCATTATCACTTTGTCCTTTGGCAGCGCAACGCTGAAGCGCCAGGGCCGCCTACCTAGTGTAGGTATGAACATGGTCTGAAAGGCTGAAGGTTGAAACTCTCCGTCCGGGGAGGACGAACCCAGTCGAGACCAGAATCTTGCTTTAGCGTGCAAACGCTGTGTCGTGTACAGATAAGAGGCTACATATCACAGGCATAGATATGTTTTTTTGTAATTTGCAGACTCTGGGCATTGTGTTTGTAGGCTGTGTAATACGTACATACATACCTCTCCATGTGGACGTAGGACTCGGGAGTACCTAAGGTATGGGAGGGATTACGAATAGGTAGGGATGTACGGAGTATGTATTTGTAGGCACATGGAAGGTGGGGAGAGCAAGTACTGTGTACCTTGCTTGCATGTACCTTGATTCCATTCAGATAGGTAGGTACCTGCATGTACGGAGTACATATGTATGTATCAGATTCCCATTGAATCCATGCGACAGCCAAAAAAGCACTGACAGCGAAAGTGACGGGGGCGCATTGTCAACGTTCGTTGTCCATTGATTGACCCCACTGTCCTTAGCTCATTAGGGCTGGCTGTGCCTCCGGGAACATACATAGTTACATGCCTTGAGCTCACCTCTCGTTCGTATAATCTAAATCAATTGTCCAGTCCTTCTATCTCTCTCTGCCTTTCCAACCAGCTCTCGCTCGCCGGATGATCCAGTCAAGACACTTGCCAAATTCCTTTGTGGGCACGTGTTGCACACACAATGCCTGTAACCATCGAGTGCACCCAACAGGGGCCAACGGTCAGTGCACCTGGATACCTTAACTTGGTAACACAAATATCGAAGAGCGAATACTGAAGATGCAGTTTGTTTGCGGGTCATAGACCGTTTTTTGAAAGAGATTCAAGCATGTACGCGCTGTCTTGTTGACAACATTTGGACAAGTCAGCCGCTCTCTTCGCCGTCCGCCGTCGGTAGACAAATCTAAAGCACCTAAAGCAAGGACGACTCGCCATCCTTCGTGGCGTCATTACAAAGTAGGTACGTTGCCAGAATGCCGATTCCGTGGAATGGGCTATCGACTTTGCATCGACTTCGATACCGAACCTTGTCCCTTTTCATTATTGCCTTCGCGTCCTACATATCCTCGATGGCCTCGGAACCCGCTGGCTGACTGTCGGTAGTATTAGCCCCAGCGTCTGTGCTCCAACACGATGGATCGCCGCCAAGAGTTCTTTCTGCACATCGTCGTTCATCGCGGGAGCTTTAACGACGCCTCGCATGAGCGTCGAGTTGGACTATGGTTCCTACCTTGCGCCCTAGGACCGAAATACTATTTTCAGGTCCAAGGGCCCTTCCGCCAGTATAAGTTGGAGATCAAGGAGGATTGGGACCCTACCTGCACCGGCAGCGTTCTCCCTCTCGCATACACCACCAAGACCAGCCCGATCTGTTCAGACACTTTAAGAAAACTTCTTCAAGACGTTCCAATTAGAAATGATGACAACGAGTTCAACAGTCAGCAGTGGATTTGGGACGCACTCGAGTCCTTGACCTCTAGTGGCTATTTGACCAAGCAACAACGAGACGACGGCTTCGGTCAGATGCTCGACACCATTCTCAACGGCTCGTCTGATGAAGTACAGAATTCTTCGCATCGCAAGAAAGAATAGAATCTGGTCACCGCGTCGCTCTAACGTAATTGTTTATGTTGCCATACACGCCAGCCCAGTGCAATGGACAGGCAACGTATCTGCAGTGCGTATCATATTCATAATCACTGATTCGCATTGGATCTCGAATGAAGAGTGAGCTGCTCAGCGCTGGGCATACTTGTGTTCCGCAGAAGCCCTCGCTGCTACGTGCAGCAAATGAAGACAGGGAGATAAGAAAAAGACAGTCAGTCTTTCAGTGTGTCATTGCTGGTACTCACACAGTCCAGTCAGTCCCTGCTTTTTGAGGCGAATATAACCTTCATCTTGCCTTCATCTTACTGCCGAAGCAGTGTCACATCATACGCTAGGGTTGGGCCAACTCGAACCTCCCAAGTCTGTGGATTCCCATTTGTCTATATTTCAGCCATTTTTCTGTCTTTCGCTTGTTTTATATCGTCCTCGGATTGGCGACCTCAATTTGTGTCGGAAGCTTTGCTACTTGCTAGGATGACCCACGTGGTGTGTATGGTGGCAAGGATCAGGTTTGTGAGGCAAGAAAAATGTTGAAGGAAGTCTGTCGTTGTCCAAAAACATGTCGTGCACAGTATGGGAAGAGCAGGGAGCGATAAATGGCATGTATTATCTAATATGGCATGATGGCATCGCCACGTCTTCGAAAAGCCCAAGTCAAGAGTAGAAGGAGATGCTCAGCTTTATTGAAAGGGAAAAAGAGAGGGAAATCATCATGAGGTTCGCTCAGACTCACAAACTACAGAAAAATTCAGTCGTGAGCCACGACTCGGGCGATACTTACCACGGGGTACTATCGACAAAGAGCTGCTGGCTTCATTCATATTCGAGCCGCAGTCATGTTCTATAGCAAGAAGCAACAGAAGCGCAGGTTGCGAAGGTTCCCATTGTCACAAGAATGATGATCCAACCTGGCATTTCGATGCTGTGTAGCGATCAAACAAATTTCGTCCATAAGGAAAGCCGCTTTTCGTGCACTCTCAAGCAGTTGAGAACTTGAAACTTGAGATCCAGAGACTGGCCCGAGGTGGGCTGCGCATCGGGTGGGCAGTGACATGGTGCAAGGGCTACAAAATAGGTAGAAGTGGAAAGCGAAAGCAAGTAGGAGTGCTGATTATCACAAGAGATGGAGACTTTAAAACTCCTCGTCGTTTGTGCGTTATAAGTTACGTTGCATGCATCGATCGGTCTACGGAGTAATCCGCAGATGTGTACTTGTTACTCCGTATTATTAGTTAAGATACGCTAGCTACCTAAGGCTGGCCTGGGCTGCCCAGTTCTATCTAGAACTTCTACATGATAACCCATAGGAGAAACGGCCTCGTGGTATTCCTCGGGCTTCTTGCCCAGTTTTCGTAAAACAATAACTTTTGCTTTGCGAAAGCGGGCTGGGTAGTATCCGAGGCGACAGCTGTTGTTGAGTAGGTGGACCAGGGCCCTTGTGAGGAAGGGACCACAGGCTTTGAGAAGACCAGCCGGCATCTCGTCGAGTCCCGGTGCTTTCCAGCTGGCTAGGCGTTTGATGATCCCTTTGATCTCTTCCTGTGTGAAATGGTCCTCGCCTGGGAATAGGGCGGTGTCGAGTCGATGCTCAGTGTCTGTCGGAATGTCCGATGTGCGTGCTTTTGAATGGGGAAAGAATCGTTCTGCGAAGGCTGCGGCTTTCTCTCCCCATGAGTGTTCGATGTTCTCATGTTATTTCCTACTACTCAGAGTAGTGGAGGAATCTGTAGGGATTCAGGAGGTGCATACTCCGTAGTCCGCTTCGAAGTCTTGCCCAGCGTTCCAACGCCCAGAGGCCTTTGTGTCCTGCCTTCGCTTGAGCCATTGCATTTCTCCACGAGCTGCGCCGTTCGTGTCTGATCATCCAGATTTTTCCGTCTTCCGCTTGTTGGGCGAGTTTCCAATTTTCTCCTGTTCTCCTGTTGCGCCACTGTTTTTGGACTTTGCGTACCGCTCTTACCGCGGTCTGGACTTTGTCGTTCCACCATCGTTGTTGTCGGGGCCTGCTTGGGAGTCGCTATTTAGTAGATTCGCTGCCAACTGGACCCTCAAGGCGAGAACATTCCGTCGCGGGAACGACCGTCGAATGTAATGAAGAAAGTTTGTGACGCTTTCGCCGAGTGTCTCGCCATGGCGTCGTCGGATGCTGCATGGGCAACCTTCTACCCCGTCCTTCGCGAAGGGTACGAACACGCCCAGGAAATGGGACAATGCGTCGAAAGGAAGCGGCAGGGCCTGCCCATAGGATAACAATCGACAATGGAAGACGTCAACGAAGCGATGAAGGCACTGGCCGCGGTTGCTGTACGCCGTCTTCGAAGCGGCGATACGGTTGTCACCTTCAAGGAACCGGCTCGGCCCCATGTCGAGGCCGACGGATGGGTGAAGGGCCACTGAAGGCAGCCTTCGGCCTGGACGCTACCCTGAGCCGTCGAATTTTCTCCCTCAGCATCAAATCTTTTCCCATCCGCCTGTCCGACAAGCAAGACACGACCGGGATTGCGAAGAGATTGTCGGCCTCCAACGGCCCCGGGATTGCCAAGGTCACGACCAGGAAGCCGAGGGCCTCCGCCGAATTCGCCCCCCTCGTCATCGCATTCGATGGCATCGAAGCGGCGAACAAGCTATGCCGAGATGGCACAGTATACCAACCAGAGATATTCGACGTTGAACCTTACAATGCCGCGGTGAACCCGAGGCAATGCTACAGATGCCATAAGTTCGGCCACATCGCGGTACACTGCGAAACCCCGGCGAGATGTGGAAGATGCGCTTCGGCGATGTTTGTCAATCATCTACGATCCAGTCCGCGTAGGAATCTATGTCCTGTGAGGAAAGAATCGGGGTATCGGTGGTATCGGGTCGGAACCGTGTCCTGGCTTCAGCATTCACAAGCTTTCTTTCCATTTGACCCCAGCAGTGTCGTTTTTCCGTCGGTCTGGCAGGGCTGCCATCTCCGTATATCGTGATGAGCTGTGGTACATGTTCGGACTCTGCAAGGTCGGCTCCGCCCAGGAAGTCAACGTCCACGTCCTCTGTGGCCCATGCGTGGTCGATGGTGCCGTTTCTCATCCCTTGTGACCTCCTTGTGACCTCCATGTGGTCTCTCCTCGGGGGGTGGCAAGGTCGAGTCTCCAGCGTGTGGTGTATTCCAGTAGCTCCTCGCTTCCCTGTGAGATCCTGCCCTCCTTGTCCAAGAGGGGATGATATTGGTTGAAGGCACCAACGAATACACTACTGCACCGCACTGGCGCCGTCGTAAACTCCCGGATAGGAACAACCAATTCCGCTTCAAACGCAGGTGAGTACATCGAGTGGATCTCGACTCCCTTGAGTGTTGTTGAGCATCAGTCCGTGCCTGTCCTGCTGGACCAAGCTTCGGGCCTGTGTCGCCTGCTGATGTAGATTGCCGCCCTTCCAGCATAAATGGCCAGCTGGGAAAGGCCAAGGCTGGAGTGAGTGGGGACTCTGCCAGTACCTGACGGATCTTGGATCGCGACGACGTCGAGCCCGGGGCGACGAGTTGTGCGCGTTTGCGCGTGTTCCAGTACATAACTTGTATAGACTCCGTTATAATTGTTGGGTGGCGACGGTTCCTGTCGCTAAGGGGTCTGCGGTCGGTGCTGGTATTTGCTGCGTCGCGGGAAATGACTGGTCGTGTCGGGCGCGTTCGCTGGTTGCTCTGGTGAGCCTCGTCACTATCTGGGTCGGCTCCTTTTGTATTCGATTGCGGCTTCCCAAAGGTCTTCCGACCTTCCTGCGAGGGGCGGCTTCTTGGGAAGATGTCGCCTCTGGTTCGTGGCGCGTCGAATTTCTTTCGTGGCCGTGGGGCTGGCGAAGCAAGTCGGGCGGTTGAGGTAGGCGTCTCGAGCCTTGTCCCATTCGGCGTTGGTGAGTGTCGCCACGTCGTGTTTTCCAGCCGCGCATCTTTCACATCTCGTCGGCTTCGCAGTGTACCGCGATGTGGCCGAACTTATGGCATCTGTAGCATTGCCTCGGGTTCACCGCGGCATTGTAAGGTTCAACGTCGAATATCTCTGGCTGGTATACTGTGCCATCTCGGCATAGCTTGTTCGCCGATTCGATACCATCGACTGCGATGAGGAGGGGAGCGAATTTGGTATTAAAACGCGGAATGCTTCGCACATGGGCGTCACTGGGCATTGAGCCAGTCATTTGTCAGTACGGGGGTGCTAGGAGGAGAAAACTACCTACCCAGGTAGAAGATGAGGAACCGGGACGAAGTTCTGCGTTTGATCCTATATAATTCATAGCAATTAGACTCTTGCAAGTGCCTGAGTCTTTAACTACGTCTTATATACTCTGCATTTGTGTACGCCAAGGTACTCTATCTATAATAATATTGGAACAAAAGCGGAGTCGACAAAAAAGACGTAAAACATGTCCGCAGCCTCTGATTGGTCGTTGGTCCGCAACCTCTGATTGGTCGTT
>SRPP01000188.1:0-43215 GCA_018360055.1 Claviceps monticola
TGCACAGACCGCACATTCTACCAGATTCCACGAGGTTCCACGAGTGGGATCCACACTTGGGCTATGTACCAAGTACCTCCACCTATAGGCTCACTGCAACACCAGGGTAGGTGTGTAGATATGTATCTAGGTACCTCGGTTGTGTTGTATATGTACATCTGTACTCCGTACGGAGTACTGTGGCTCCGTTTACACTGTACGGGGACGAGTCACGAAACCCCTCGAACACAACACTATCTCTCAGACTGCATGCAGCTGAATGCTTGCTTCTTTCCCCGCGTACCCTTATGATGTACCAACAAACTTATGCATAGATACACTTCTTTCAAAGTCTACAGATCATTTGCGAAGAAGAACAACTGAACTACAATTTCCGCGCGTTCTGTGTCTATTGCGTCTTCACGAGACCATTGTCGGGGTCGTCCAAGAGACGCGGGCAGATTCCGTCCCGATTCCTTCTTCGCCGTCGTTGGCAACTCCAACCAGGAACCAGTCGAGGAACAAAAGAAACCACGGTTAACGGCTCTCAAGATCCCTTTCCATAACGTCGCATCTCGGCCAACCCGACAATCGAACTAGCTACCGTAAACAGAGTCCGAACAGGATAGCAAGAATCCGATGATCTTCTAACAACCTTACCTTTAAAGTCACCCGAGACGGCATAAACAAATCAAGCTAACGAGAACGACACGAGTGAAGCTAAACAAGAATAATATATCATAACCTCAACATGTACTATCGACCGATCCTCCTATCAGCGGTCCTTCTAGCGATCGCCATCTTCACCTTCTCGACTTGGTCGCCGTACATTCTGTCCACAGTATCATGGCCCTCGCCCTCACAGTCACCCTTGCAAACGGGATCATCACAGGTCCAGTCTCCCAACGATGACGCAACGCTCTTGTCCCATGGAAAGAATCGCCGCCCCCAAACGGACCATTTTACCCTTCGAGCAAACATGCCGCATGAATACCTGCCTACCGCCCACAATCAGCGACGCCTCATCGTCATAGGCGACATTCACGGCATGAACACCGAACTGGGCCACCTTCTCGACAAGGCCCGCTACGATTCATCGCGCGACCACGTCGTCACGCTGGGCGACATGGTCAACAAGGGCCACGACTCAAAGGGCGTATTGGCGAGACTCATGGCCATGAACGCGAGTGCCGTTCGAGGCAACCACGAAGATCGCCTACTCCTAGCTCTTGAAAAGTACCATAACCGCGCGGCGCCCGATCGGTACGGTGACAGCGACAGCGACAGCAGCGAAGACGGCAACGACCGACCCAACATAGAAAAGATGCGCAAAAAGGACAAGAAGATCCTCAAAGTCGCCAAGTCCTTGACCGCCAAGCAAGTCAGATGGCTCTCCCACCTGCCCGTCATTCTCGAAGCGAAGCCCCTACAATTGTATTTCGTGCACGCCGGACTCGTCCCCGGCGTACGGCTAGACAGACAAGACCCCTGGGCAGTAATGAATATGCGCTCGCTAGTATATCCCCAGGCCCAGGATGAACTTCGCCGCAAGACACAAAGTACATCCAACTCGACCGCGCTCCCCGATCAGCAACAAGACCCCCTATCAGGCGCAGAAGAAGAGCCACAGGAAGACAACAACGATGGTGATGATGCCCAACTTGACAAGGACCATGGTGATGATGACACCGCGGAGGATACCAGCCACGTCATCGCCGTCCCCCTCGATGACCACTCCGGCGAACAATGGACCAAAGCCTGGGACCGGTACACCAAACACCGCCCCAAGTCGTCCCGTCGGACAGTCATGTACGGACACGACGCCCGGAGGGGCTTCACGAAGGGGAAATTCACAGTTGGGCTAGACTCGGGCTGCGTGAGGGGTGGAGCCCTGACTGCTCTCATTGTGCAGGCTGGTGCGGGACACGAGCCGTTTCGATATACCAAGATTCATGTTCCGTGTAAGAAGTTTGCTTAGAATGTGAATGTGAATGTGAATGGGAATGGGAATGGGAATGGGAATGGGAACGGGAACGGGCCGTGGATGCACCAGGAGGAAAAGCATACTGGATCGCTGTTATTTTGTTTCTTCTTCTCCGTTCTTTTGTCGGTGCTGACTTTCTTTTTCTACGTGCTCTTTCTGTGTATTCTTGTTGTGATTATTGCGCTTTATGTTGCTGGGCCTGGACGCGGGGAGGGCCCAGAGGGGAGGGATAGGGGGGAATGGGGGGAATGGGAGAAATGGATTGGATGATTTGATACCCCTGATGTTGTAGCTAGAATGTGTCTTCTTCCTTTAGATAGCAAGTTTTAATGCATCGTTCCGTGCGTCTCTTGAGTTATACGACATGAGATGATATGTAAAATTGTCCTGTTTCTATGCTTGACATCGTGGCGAGTGTGTTGCTTGACCCTCAGTTCCGAATTCTTCGTGTCGTGGGAGAGGCCCATTGAGTCCATCCATGTTGGCTGTACAGGGACCGAACGGCAATGGCAGGGTGAGGATACAAAACGAGAATGGCTACTGCTGTAAGCTAGAGATGAGTGTCACACAGATGCAAAGATGGGGGGTGTCGTAGAGATCGAAAGTTCTGGTGATCAAACTGTGAAAATCCAAGGGTGTAGAGATCGGGCTTTACGAGTAGTGCAGAAAAATACAAAGACGGCTTTAGCAGCTTTGATTTCCATACGTGTGATGCTAGATCTTGGTGCGAGGTTCCAAACAAAGGCACTGCAACGTAGTCCGAGAACACATCCCATCTGGCCTTTCACCATCTACGCTGTGAACATATCCAAACAACGAGGCCGCTGACATATAATTGATGCTTTTATTATAAATTTATGCACTATGCACTACATATCAGCAAGAAAGGCCGGAGGAACAAAACAAGAACGAGAAATGACCATTTTACGCAGACAGCTTCTTCTTCAGAATGTCCTTGAGGGTAACGGCATCAGCAGCAAACTTGCTGATACCCTCGCGAAGCTTCTCAACAGCCATCTGGTCCTCGTTGAAGTCGAATCGGAACAGGGCCTCATCCTTGATGTAGGACTTGCGGTCGATGTTGAGGGATGAGGCTCCGGCGGCGTCGAGCTTCTTGGGGACGGCCTCGGAAGAGTTGAGGAGGTCTTCGAGCAGGTTGGGCTGCTAGGTTGTTAGCGACGCTTTATTTGTAATGATGACTTCAGGAATGTGGTGTAGAATCAATTCCATTAGATCCCCATTTCCATGGAAAAGTTGACTTACAGAGATGGTCAGATAGTCGCAGCCAGCGAGCTCGGTAATCTCGCCAGTGTTACGGAAGGAAGCACCCATGACAATGGTCTTGTAGCCAAACTTCTTGTAGTAGTTGTAGATGCTCTTGACGGAGGCGACACCAGGGTCCTCCTCCTTGCCGTACTCCTTCTTGTTGGCGGCCTTGAACCAGTCGAGAATGCGGCCGACAAAGGGAGAGATGAGGTAGGCGTTGGCCTCGGCAGCGCCAATGGCCTGGACCAGAGAGAACATAAGCGTCAGGTTGCAGTTGATGCCGTGGTCGCGCTGCAGGATCTCAGCAGCCTTGATACCCTCCCAGGTGGCGGCGATCTTGATCAGAACGCGGTCTTTGGAGATGCCTTGCTCCTTGTACAGCTGCGCAAAGTGTCAGCCGCTATGAGTGTTCTCAAGGTGTGCCCACAGAAGAATGACTCACGTCAATAATGTGCAGAGCCTTGTTCACAGACTCCTTGGTGTCAAAGGAGAAACGGGCATCAACCTCGGTGGAGACCTTGCCGGGAATGATCTTTAGGATTTCCTTGCCGAATTCGACAAGTAGACGGTCCAGAGCGTGGTCGACCTGAGACTCGATGTCACCGCCCTGTTGCTTGCCGTACTTGATGGCGACGTCCATCAGCTTGGCATACTCCTCCTTCTTGGAAGCGGCCAAGATGAGGGAAGGGTTGGTGGTGGCATCCTGGGGCTTGTATTTGCCAATGGCTGGATAATGAAGTTAGCATTGCGTTGCAATCACTGTAGAGCATACAGCGAAAGGCCGAGAGTTTGGCGCTCCTCCAGGTGCGGCAATTCAGCGGCGCAACAAATGCGCCAATGTAAAACCCAGTTGATCGACGCGGAAGAAGGACTATACTAACAGGCAAAGTCACCTATTCACACACGTCAGCATACATGGTTTAGACCAGAGCTTGAGGGGATGTGGGAGAAAGTACCAGAATCAGACACGACGACCTGGATCAGTGCGACCAATGTATCCACGTCAGCTTCATTGCTCCTTGTCCTTGTCCATCCGTGGCAGCTCTGTCTTGCGAATCGATCAAACAGAGACACGCCACGGCTGGAAATATACGAGAACCAGCAGAATTGTCGACAAAAAACCGTTCCAACAATTTGCTCCGCGACGCCGCAGCATCATGGAGACGCCATGGCAGGCCAATGCGCGTTGTTGCTCCGTAGCTCTTGTCACTTTTTTGGTGAGAAGGAGGGGAAGCGGTGGGGTTCAACACTTACGGTGCCAGTGGCCTTGAGCTGATCGAGAGAGGTAGACATGGTGGGCGATAGTATGTTTTGCAATATTTCAGTTTGGAAGAGGTCGGAAATGGGAAGCCGCGATCAGCGTGAGAAAAAATACAGGAGGTCTTTTGTAGTGTAACTGCAGATGAGGCGGACGAGGGAAATTAGTTGAATAGAAGACGGAAGAAGAGTCAAGGTGGAATCGATGACCGAAGAGGTGGAGAGCCGTCCTTCCGTCCTTGTCGCGGGGGCGTCATTGGGGAACTTTGACGGCCGCATTGCCACGCCCTCGAAGCGGGGATCGTCTTGGCTCTTGAGTCTTGAAAGTTGAAGGGGTCCTTAGTGGGGGTCAGCCACGCGTGATTGGCCCGGCTGTCCCGCCCGCCATTCCCAGCTGCCTGCAGACCGCCCATAGTTAGCAGCTCCATCGCCACGATTCGCCAGAACCACCAAACTCCACCGACAACAGTCCGCGTCGCATAACTATCCGCCAGACGAGTTCACCGACCCGCCCGATCATCCATTGATCCGCATGAACGCGATCCCGTCGTATCTACGAATACGATCACTACTACAAGGGCCGTGATTTTCCATTCTGCACTCACCAGGCAGGACAATAAGTGGTATGTAGATTAAAAAAAATAACATGAGATACTTCTTGCGTCAGTTCTTGGTACATGGACAACTCTATGTCGCCATCTTGCTCTGAGCTCCCCCTACGTAATGTAATGACTTGGCGAGAAAAGAAAAAAGAAGCCCCCTTTTTTTGTTCCAACGCGCCGCATCCAAAAAAAAAATCGTACATGGTATTACAAGGTCAGTACCAGACCCACAAAGGAAAGAAAATCGCGTGCCCTTGACAATGTTGAACCTAATAAGCGATGTTCGACACTTCGATTCCAGGAATTCAGTCACAGATTATTCGACCTAGACTATCACCCCCCCCTAATCCTCGGTGATGTCGCCGTACTCCCACATACCAAGACGATCCTGCTTCGCCTGAGCCTCCACCTTCCGAAGGTGCTGTAAGTACGACTCAAAGGCCCGGCTTCGCTCCCAGACCTTGAGCTTCTTGGGCACCATGCCGTATCCGCTGGCAACGATTTCCTTGTTGATCGAGTCGTTCAAACCGGGCAATTCATTGTTCTTGGCATCATACAGCGTGATATAGCTGATGTTCTCATTGCTGTCGACAAAGTCGAAGCTGCCGACCAGTCGCTTACCGTCAGTGATTTCATTGATAACACTGATGGCCTCTTCAAAGTAGTCGGCCCCAGTAGGGAGCTGGACGAACGAGAGCGAGGCATCAATCGCTTGCGCCTTCAGTTTCTGGACACCGAACTGGGCCTGGTCGAGAGGGCGCAGGTTGGCCCATGGGATCTTCTCGGAGTTCCCGTAGTCAATGTACTGAACTTCGGCGACCTTGGCAGTGCGGTCGTTGGCGCGAACGCGAGCACGGTACCACTGTCCATCGTAGGAGAATTTGGCTGAGACGAAATCTCCCGTCTTGGGCGGACCGGCGAGCGGTTTGTTGTTTTTGGAGTCTAGTTGGAATTTTCGGAACTCAGTCATCATCGTTTCCAGAGCGGCAGTGCCTTTTCCGATCTCCTGGATCTTCAGTCGTCCGTTCCCATCAATGTTGGTGATCATGACATCGCGGTAGTCCGTCGGCTTCTTGTCCAGCGTTACCTCGGTCTCAGCAGCGGTGTGCCCGTTCTGCTCTACCTCGCCATATTGATCTTGAGCAGGATCATAGTCATGCCATAAGCCCTTTCGCGCGTCCTTGGCCTTCTTTTCGGCGGCGAATAGTTCTGCCGAGTTGCCGGACTTCTCTGCAGAGTAGGCATGCACCGATGCCAGGCCTTCCTCTACGAGCACCTTGGCAAAGCTTTCGCGGTTCACGTACAGAGCGCCAATGAATCCGCCAACCTTGTCCATGTCGTAAATATCAACTTCGCAGTCTCTCTGATTGCACCTTCGGTTGGCGAGATCCAATGCCTCCTTGCCGAACGGCTCACCGCCCTTGCCATCAGGTCCGGGGGCACGGGGTGCACGAATGCCACCCATAACCATTGTGATCTTCACATGCTCTCGGGGGATCAGAATCGTGAACCGGGAGCCGGCCTTGCAGAAGTCGACAATGGCCGGTACTTTCTTTTGTCTCTGCAAAGTGGCAAGCATGATCTTGGCCTTTTGAGCATTATCTGAGAGGTTGGTGTACTGTCTGGCTTTCTGAGGCTTGCCAGACCACATGCCCTTGAGCTGTTCTTTAGCTTTCTCCTGCGCAGCAAGGAGATCGTCGTAGTTGGACGCCCTGTCCGTATCGTCATTTCTGTGGCGAATCACCGATGCCCAACCAGCTTCGACTAGTAGCAGTGCGATATTTTTACCCTTTTCGGTGACCGTAGCCACTTCCTTGGCCTCGAATCCTTCGCTGGCGGGCTTCTTGCCGTCAACACTGATCTTGACGTGTTTCCCAATCAATTTCTGGCGCACAAACTCCTTAGCTTCGTCTTTGAATGGATTTTCACTGGGCTCACTGGTGCGAGGTCCGCGAATGCTACTAAAGCTGATCCGTTTCTCGATACCAGTCTTATTCTTCACCAAAATAGTATCTGCACTCAGAATCTTGCTGACGGTCATTTCTTGATTGCCGCCATCAGCTTTGGCGACGTGATTCTTGTGGAGGCGAAGTTTCTTTGCCTGAGCATCCTTTTCAGCGGCTCTGAGCGATGCCATCTTCTCGCCCAACAGTGTCGAGTGAAAATCGTTGCAACGTGCAAGACCATCCCGCAATAGGAACTCTGCAATGTTGCCGCGGGGATGAATCACATTGGCTACTAATTGGCCTTGAGGGCTGGCTCCGACGATTTCGACCTTGACTTGTCGTTGTAACAAACGACTCTCGACAAATTGTCGAGCATCGTTGCCATATTCTTCGGCTGGTTGAGTCGTGCCAGTGGATGCGTTTGGCCTCTCGGTGGAGGGTGTGCGGATGCCAGCGACGAGGGCCATAGGCTGTACATGCTTCTTCTCTGAAAGCAGCAACCTTACTAAGAGCCTGTCGCCGCTGAGAACTCGCTCAACAATGCCGTCGACAGTCGTACCCTTCCACTCCTTTAGGAAATCGGGTCCGCCGATATCGTTTTGCACCTCGATCACGCCTCCGGTTCCAGCCCAAAGCCCTTTACTCTCAGCCTTGGCCTGGGATTCGAGCTCACGAAGCTTCTCGAGGCGCTCCAGGATACCTTCATCCTCCTTGCGACCGGCATCCTCACGAACTTTCACCCAGCCAGATTTGATCAACTCATCAGGTAGCTCGCTGCCATCCTTCAATTTGACAGTGCCAAATTCCCGGCCCGAATTGGGAATAGTGTACTGAATGGTACATTGGACCGGCTTGCCGACGACGAGGTTTCGGAGGTACTCTCGAGATTGGAAAGCAAAGGGTTCATCTCCCTCTCGTCTCAAGTGAGGTGCGGACACGTACGCTAGCGACAACGATCGTTCGGCCGTGGGATTGTTGGGGCTCGTCAAGATGAGCGTGTCACCGCTTGAAACACTTTTTACATTTCCGATAAAAACCTTCGACATTGTGAAGGAACGCGACCAAGGACACTGTCTCTCAGAGATGGTAAAAAGTTAGCCAGCTGTAATTCTTTTGCGCCTTTGTGAATTGTCTGGACGGCAGCAGATATTCAGGTCTTCTGATTGGTCGTCAGAATCCAAACTTCGCGCCGTGAATTGCCCGTGCTCCAATTTCAATCCGGGCTCAAGCTGGATAGGCTATCAGGCGAAGACGCGACCATCCAGCAAAAGAAGGTGCTATAGGGTAAAACTTCATGCATTTCAAAGACTCACCAGAGAGAGCAAAGCCGAAGAGATGATGAGGAGAAAGGAAGGGACAGTGTAAAATCAAACTGTCACGAGAGTGTTTAAAGTAAATCGTCGAATCGGAATATCAAGGAGGAAAAATGGCTGCAGCTATGGGTCGTGTCTGAATGTTCTGATGTCTTGAGGCAAGGTGTCACCAAGCTTTGCCCCCAGGTGCACGTCCCCTTGCAGGGGTCAGGGAGCGGCTTTCAGGGGAACCATCGACCCATCCGT
This sequence comes from Claviceps monticola, assembly GCA_018360055.1. Taxonomy (NCBI): domain Eukaryota; kingdom Fungi; phylum Ascomycota; class Sordariomycetes; order Hypocreales; family Clavicipitaceae; genus Claviceps; species Claviceps monticola. The sequence goes on from SRPP01000188.1 coordinate 8,594, forward strand.
GGCATCATATCGCCCAAAATTGATAATTAAGCGAGGAAACCCACTGCAGCTCCGTGGGCCAGTAGTAAGTACAGCTTAGGTACGCGGGGTGGCTGAGGAGGTTGTCGAGGGCTCCTTCTACATACCTACCTACCTCCTATGTGTGTACTACAGATTCTCAAATCCCCGTTCGACAGTCTACAATGATTTACGTGGCCAAGAAGCTCTTGGCCCTACGTAGATTTTTTTCTTCTTGTAACCCCGTGGCTTTGAATACCTGAAGGAATGGGTGGCTATTGTCCGGCGAAAAGAGGACCACCGTCCACGGCACATACGAAACAGCATTGAGTGCTTCCATGACTTTAAAGCTTAGCATCATTCAATACCTAACGCCGAGGCCATGTCACGAGCTGATCTAGACTGTGGGGTCTTTGAGGCGTAGATGCGTCGCAGTTCGCTGAATATTAAAATGCTGATGTCGGGTGTCAAAGTCTGTTGCGCAAGTTGAGCCAAGCAGATTATGTAAATTATTTTCACTTCAATGAGTACGTTAGATCCATATCTCCGACTGCACTGCAAGGTCTACCGTTGTTTCGTCAGCTACATGCAGCAGCTACATACATGCATGGTTCCTGCTTCAGGGCACGAACGATGTACTACGCTGGAGCCCACATTTATGAGGAAATCCCGATGACGCCTAAGGAGTATTTCGAAGTTAGAAGCAAGATAATGCAGGAACCTGGACATTGCTACTATGACATACCACAGGCGGGACGAGGACCAGCGTTACCAGTCTTCAGAGACTCTTCGTTGTCGCCCTTGCCGAGATCATCGGTGCCGGCATGGATAACGACGGTGCGCTATGGTAAGGTTAGTACAACATGCGCTTCTATCTTGTGGATATTGTTGTGCAGTCGATCAACGCACTCCAATGACACTATGGGGTCCAATGAGCTTGACGTGCTCGTCCTTCACGGAGCCCTTGGCATTGCCCTGGCCATCCGTCTCGAGGTTTCCAAGGTCACCGACATGACGAGCCTCATCGGTGGGAGCACCGTGGGTTTTGCCGTGTGGGTTGACTATTGATATAGCGGATGAACGCGATCAGTGAGGTCTTCTCAGTAGGCGTACATCTACATTCCAGGGCTCAAATAGAGTAGCCTTGTGCAGATTCGTACGTACAGTGCGGGCCGGCAGACGTGCAGCCGTTGGTGTTGTCGCCAAAGGTGTGGATATGGAAACCGCGCTTAGCGTTGGCATCGTTGCCGATGATGTCCCAGGTAATGGTGGTGGGAGCAGATTCGGACTCCTGCTCAAAGACGACGGTGCCGCTAACTTTGGCGTCACCTCGGAGAACAGCAACTGGAGTCAAGGGTTCAAACGTTAGCGGAGATGTCATTGGCAGAACGCTACGGCATAGTTGTTTTGGATGAGTCCATCGCGGAGTATTCTTGACAGGTGGGACTAAGCGCCATCTGGAGTTCCATCAAGGTTGCTCCGCGAGAGTGACCAACAAGGTGTTGGAAAAAAACTCTCTCAAACGGGCTCAGCTGCTCCTCAATTGCCCCTCCCCAGGAAGAGGTAGCTGAGGTATAAGTAGCAGCGATCGACGCCACCTCGAGCAGGACGGCGAGTGTTTTGGCTTGATAGGCCGAGGACATCTTACCTGCTTTGACCATTGTGACAGTTCGTTTTGGTGTCTAGTTTCTTCGATTCAATTATGGAAGAGGAAGCAGCGAAGTGGAAGTGAGTCTCGCGGGGTTTGTTGGTGACGGAGGAGAGCAGGAAGTGGAGCGAAGGTGGGGGAAGATTCGAAACGAGAACGAATTGACTGAGCAGCACCTGCCCACTCTTCGGTGCCTCGGAGGTTGGAGCAAGGGCTTACTATCGACTGGACGCCTTCAAGACGCGTTACTCATGTATGTACTTGCACAGTTTGTCTCTTTGTGAATCTGGACCGGCAGCTTTCCGAGAAGGTTTATTTGCTCTATTCGGAAGGGATCAACCATTTGATGTTTCGCGGTGGCTGTCGTGAAGGGTATCACAAAGTCACCACTGAATACTCGAAGATGCTGCGATGATTGATCTGGAACTTGCTTCCCATCAAAAATTACGCACGGAGTAAATGCCGACAGGCGTTGGTTTGGTAGCTGATGAAGAATTGCCAGCCACGTCGAACCTCTCAGCCAACGGCTTCTTCATCGGTTGGAGGTCTGAGTTATAACTTATAAACCACCAGGATAGCATAAGATTGATAAGGTTGGGGAATAGATTTATCGAGCAGCCGCCCTTCGATATTTTTGTACGGACTACGGAGTACATACTCCGTACATAGTTCAGACGGTGCAAACAAAACTTGCACGGCACTGTGCTGTCGGCTCATGGATCGCCTCAAAGGAAGCCTGCAGCTTATTTCCGTTCCGTAGAGTGCTGAAATGCGCCTCGCGAACGGGTCAGCTGCAGGCCAAGCCTCCAAGGTGCGTGAGGCTTTGTTTATCAAATGCTGGAATGCACTTAGTTGTATGTGTAACTACATATGTACCTAGTTAGATGTCGGAGATGGGACTGCGAACCACAGGCTCTGGCATCTGCCCAACGGACCCCACACTGGGTACATATGGTACATATTAACAGGCATCCCAAGACACCCCAGGCCCCCTCGTCCAGGCTCCAGTGTCGCAAGTTGCAACGCTCACACATCCTCGCTGTTGTCAGCCTTGTCTGGGTCTGATGCATTTGTTTGTTGGACGACATCAAGTTATTGCGGATGATCTCTTCCCAGCTCGTCCACTCGGTTGCCGGGGACAGGTAGGACTTCTCCAACGTTGCCTACACATCTGCCACCAGGCACCAGGCGTTTCGACGCCAAGAGGACTTTGCGCAAGCAACATCTACATGTACGATCCAGTCCGAGACGCCGTCAACCAGTTCACCCAACAGTTGTCGCTCCTTTGAAGCCAGAGGCAGAAGGTTTCGATGTGGTTCTCGTGCCCTCAGCGGTCACTATATTTCCTACCATTTGAGCTGTCCATCTTCGTCTAGCCGCGGCGCGACAATCACTGACTCGCTGGTCCCAGCTGCGCACCGACGCCGTCATCGACACCAACACCAACACCGCCATCATCCTGACTAAAGGCTCGCCTTCAATTTTCAGCTTTAATATTTCCATCTGCGATACGGAGAGCCCCCCTCTTCCCTCAGAGCCGGCCGCATTTTATGCGCGGCCCCTCGACCTGCTCGCGACATGTCTTTCCGCGGTGACGACCAGCGGCGCTACGGCCAAGTTCCTCCTGTTCAGTATGCAGTAACTAGCCAGCAGCAGCCCGAACAACAAGCCGTCAGTAATGGCAGACGTTCGAGCTTCGATACCGGTGGTGAAGACTTGCTCTACTATGATGAAGCCTATAATCAACCGTCCTTCGTCGGTCCACCCTCCCACGGCGGTGAAGGAGATTTGTTCTTAACGAGTCCAGTTGCTGGCGACAACCCGTCTCTGGGTCGTCACGCGTCCAGCAATAGCGCCCTGTCTGGGTATCAGCATCAGTATCGAGACCCGAATCCCTCAACACCTTTGCATGCGGCCTACAATCCTCAGAGCTTTTCTCCATCCTCGAACACCAGTCCTCAGCGAGCACAACCTACTGCCCTGCCTTACCATCCTCATCCGGCCTCACGCTTCTCTGCCTCCAGCGTCAGCTCATATAATGCTCCGTCACCGCCGGCTTTCAGCTACACCCCTCAGGCGTATAATCCCGCCGCATATGCCACTACGAATACAATGACCCAGGGCCCGGGCTCTCGTCATGGATACACTGGCCATGATCACCACGGCGACGCATCCGGAACGGCTCCCATGTCCCCAAGCTATGAGCAAGCCCCAGCTGGACCGTATTCAACCAATATCTCTCCAACGAGGCGATCCCCGTCTTTGTCGCCCGATTATCATCAGTCCTTTCCGGCCAGTCCTTCGTCTTTCGCGGGAGCCCACTCTCAGGCGACACCGACATATGATCCGTCTCGCTACAGCGCTGGTGGCCACTATCCTGAATATAGTATCGACGACGCTTCTCCATACTCAACTGGAGCCTCTTCGGGTCATAATACAGCACCATATCCTTCTGTTTCACAAATTCCGGTCGGTCCAAACTACGCGACATCCAGTGATCAACACGTCTACTATGGCCATCAACGCCGAGACTCGTACGCGTCGCCGAACACTTCTCCCTGCATGCAGCCCCAAACATCACCTGGAATCCAGCGGCACCCGACCAACGCTCCGCTTCCAACTCGGCCCATGGAGGACGTTCCAGAGGAATCAACACTCTGGGACGAGTATGGGCAGCCTGTGCCCCATGGCGATGACAACGAACGCCTAATGCAGGATATCGAGGCTGAACTGGGGGGTGCTGAATACTACTTGCAGCACAGGTCGCCATCGTTCAATGGTCAGCTGTCAGACGAGCAAGGCCGGAGACGACGTGGCAACAGCTCCACGTCTGCGCATTCATCTGTCCGCCGAGCCTCGACAGCATCGTATTACGATGACGATGATGATCCTGAAGGCACAGCTGGAGTGTTGGCCATGCAGCAAGCGGAACTGGATGATCAGCGTTTCAGCGGCAATACGTTCATGTATAGCAACACCACCACTGTTGGTGCTCGGATAGATTCTCTATCTTCTCCTGCCGCTGACCGCGAACAAAATAGCGGTCGCGATTTTGGTGGCATGGACTTGGGCATGCTGAGTGGAGGTTATGCTGGCAACTTAGCATACGGAGCAGGTGCCGTTTCTCCAGCGAGGTCTTCATCGATGCAAGATGGGCCGCGACCAATACCAACTCCCACTTACTACAACTCGCTGAGAACGGACTATGACAATGACGCTGCATTTGACAATGCAGAAATGGACTACGGCGGCACTGGTGGATTGCAGGCGCCGGAGGCCCATCGGCTGAGTTTTGACGAAGGACGAGAGGAGCGAGTTTCTTTACACTCACAACACAGTGGTGTTGAGTCGCCTTTCAAAGAAGAATACAAGGATCTCTTCTACCATCCTGGTCCGTCTAGCAGGCCGCTCCCGGCGCTTCCACCTGGACACGGCTCCGACAGTAGCTCAATGCTGTCAGCCCACAACAGTGTTCGCTCACAGCACCCACAGACAAATTTTTTGAATACCGATGCTCGTAATTACCAGGCGGAGGGCCCAGAAGCATATCATCAACATGGAGTTCAACAATCACTTTATCCGGAAAGATCAATATCGCTTGGGGGGCATAGCCACACGCCGCCCGTGCAGCCGCCGGCAAGATCCAGAACGGATGCTGCCGAAGATCGGAAGAAGTTTCATCGACAATATCAGACGCCACAGCATGGTCCGACCATTTCCAACTATCAGTCGACCGCCGTGGTATCTCCTGGTACCTTTGACGGTATCACTCTGCCAAGCGGGCGCAAAAAGAAGTTTGTACCGAGTAAACTGAACGTAGGAGATTTTAACAAGTGCAAGGAACCATGGGCACTGAGCGGAGTTGAATCGTGGATTCGTCTCATGGGAGATGGTGAATTGGATCTGCGCGAAAAGACGGTGGAGGAGGCATTGACAAACCTATTTGTCTTCAAGATCCCCACCATGAATGTCGCCGACGCCGAGGCGCTGAGCGGCAACATTGTGATCCAAATGCTGGATTACCAAGTGCTGCTTCCGGACGAAGAATGGGTCAAGTTTGGCGACGGGCACATATCTGGTGTATTGTGGCAGCTGACTGGCTTGGGTTGCTATTCCCCCAAAGTGCACGAGGCTGACACCAGCGGTCGCTGCTATGCCCATCATTGCACCCGCACACTGAAAAAAATTGACCTAGAGGTCTTGTCAGAAGAGCTCAAGGGCGCCGACACGTGGAATGTGTTTTACAGACTGAAGAAGGAAGACTGGGAATCGAAACCGAGAAAGGAGGTCGATCGTCAGAATATTTTGCACGAGATTGTGACTGGCGAGGAAAACTACATCAAACAGCTCGACATCTTCCGTACCTTGTACAGAGACGACCTTCGCACCAGAAACCCGCCAATCGTCCCCCCCGATAAGCTCGGCAAGCTTTTGGTTGCGGTGTTTGGAAAATTGGACACGGTTCTTAGCATCAACAAAGACCACCTTTTGGCGCAGCTTAAGTACCGTCAGCAGGAACAGGGTCCTTGGGTTGTTGGCTTCAGTGATTTGTTCCGCGAGTGGATTCGCAAGGCTAAAGCAGAATATATTCAATATGCGTCCGGATACCCTCGAGCTACTTACATGATGCGAAACGAGGCCGAGAGGAATCTACTTTTCAAGAACTTTTTGGACGACAAACAGAGGCACAAGTTGTCATCCAAACAAGACTGGACGCATTTCTTGATTACTCCTTTGCAGCGTCTCCAACGCTACATTCTGTTACTGCAAAGTGTGGAGCACAAGATGGTGGGAGATAGCGAGGAGAAGACTAATCTGCAAAAAGCCATTCAGGAAATTCAGACAGTGACTCATGAGTGTGATGCCAAAGTGGCAGAGACGAATAAGAGGGTCGAAATGGCAGAGCTTCACCGTATGCTTATTCCCAGGGGCAAGTTTGGGCTCGACCTGAACTTGGACCATCACGGCCGAGTATTGATCATTCAAGGCGAGCTTCAACGGATGGGATCCAAAGGCATGCGATGGGTTGACTCACACGTGCTACTATTTGATCACTACTTGATTCTTGCCAAGGCGTCCAAAGATGCAAAGGGGCTGAAGACGTACGACGTTTCAAGAGAAGTGAGACCTCCCTTTCAAGTCCGACGCAGAACCCCAATGACTGATCGTCACCTTTTGTGAATACATCTTGTGCTGATTCTATTTTGTAGCCCATTCCGATGCCCCTATTATTCCTGGACAGCATGAATGACGAGCCTGTCATGAAGCAAAAGGGCCTCACGGCGCCGTTGGGCAGAACAACGGCAGCACCATCAAACGCACAATTGAATACCAGGAGTTCCACCAACGGCGGACGACCTGGTTTGGAACATACACCAACTGGTTCCTCTAATACGTCCATGGGACCCACTACGTCGAATGATTCGGAGGGCAAGATTCTTTATCCTTTCAAGATAAAGCATCTGGGTCACGAGGTGTACACCCTTTACGCGTCATCAGCCCAAGACAGACTGAATTGGTGTACGAGCATAATCGAAGCCAAGGCCAGGCACGCCAAGGCTTTGTTTGCCCAAAACGCCGAACCGTTTAGGCTGCGCGTGCTGGCCGACGCTTCCTTTCACTACGATGTGAACTCAATTCACGCGAAAGCTGTGGGCGTTCCGCTCAAGGAGACGCCACTGGACCGAGCTATCCACGACCTGGAGAGCACCCTGGGTCCTGCCCAAGGCATCTCGCCGATTTGTCGTGCGCAGGTAAACTGTGCTACCGGATTCTTCGCCTTCGGCAAGCCTGCCATTGTCATTGGAACTGATTACGGCATTTACACTTCCGATCCAGCGAATGCTCGGGGTTGGACACGGGTAAGTTGTGTACACATCTGGGGGATCGCCCCAATACTCAAGGGGTGCGGGGACTTGTGACGTAATTTTGGTTGCTCAAGATTATACTAACTATGATGACTCTACAGTCCGTTCAGGTAAACCGTGTCACGCAAATCGCCATCCTGGAGGAGTTTTCAGTGTGTCTAGTCATTGCCGACAAGTCACTCATCTGCTACCCCCTCGATGTCATAGCCCCTGTGTCTGAATTTGCGACCCCAGCCAACAACAACCCACGACGTGCCCCTCAGCGGCTCGCCAAAGACGTGACGTACTTTGCCACGGCACGCATGAAGGACCGCTTACTTGTCTTTTACAAGCGCAAAGAGGGCCTACACACATCCTTCAAAGTCCTGGAGCCGATATTCCACAAGGCTGCCGAGAAGAAGGCCCGCCTCTTTCCCGGCCGTCGTTCCGCTGCCGGAAACACCGACACCTTCCGCGACTTTGACGAGTTCTATCTCCCCACAGAGTGCTATTCCCTCAGTATCTTCCAGACCTACGTCGCCGTCTCGACCTCCAAGGGCGTCGAGATGCTCACCCTGGACAAGAAGCAGCCCATGTCAATCCCGGACCTGAAAGCGCCCGCGAATTCCAGCATCGCCGGCCACATCCGCGATCAGAAACCCCTGGGTATGTTCCGGCTCAACGATAATGAGTTCCTCCTCACGTATGAGGCCTGTGCTGTGTATGTGGACAAGCACGGGGACGTGAGCCGCACCCTCATCATGGAATATATTGGCAAGCATAAGAAGGCTAGGGGTGCCACCATGTACGGACAGTACCTGCTGCTGTTCAACGACGATTACGTGGAGGTGCGTAACGCCGAGAACGGCCGCCTGCGTCAGATTATCGCTGGGCGAGATGTGCGCGCGATTGATTATGGTGTTCGGGGCCCGACGGGGGGAAACACGACGTTGTCGTACCAGGTGCATGGGCATGGGGCTCCGGCGAATTCGATTGGCGATATGTCGAAGGGTACTGTTAAGATTGCGATGAGCCATCCGGAGCTGCCGGGGCGGCAGGTTATTTTGGAGATGTTGCTGAATGATGGGCATCGAGAGGATTGAGTGGAAGAGGGGGGGGTCTGTGTTTGGGCTTGTGAATAACAAGCTGGGCTTTGATCTTATGCCATTTAAAAGTTGGATCTTGCCTTTTGGTTTACATCTTGTAATTGTCTTTTTCTTTTTCTTCTTTTTTTTTTTTTCAACCCCCTTCCTTTCCTTATCTTCTTTGTCTTCTTTGTCTTCTTGATGTCTCTTCTCTCTTTCGATTGATACTTTCTTCTCTCTCTATCATTCTACTTGTTCTGTCTCTTCATCTTCATTTCTATAATCTGTTCCCGTTTTTCTCATCCTCACCCTCTGCTTCTTCTTTCTTCCTAGTTCTTCCTAGCTCTTCCTAATCCGCTTCCTCTTTTCCCTTACAACCCTCTTTTTTCTCTTTTCAATGCTTCCTTCTTCACCTTCCTTTCTACGCGCGAGCATTTCACTCCTGGATATGCTCGCGTTTTCCCGTCAATGTATGGGTTTGGATATACTTTGCTTCTTCTTCTATTTCTGGACAACCGTATCCTTGTTATTATTTTTTTACCCCTTTTTTTTCTTTCTTGGACACCCCGTGTGTGATGTGTTACTTTGATGTTTGCTCGTTATATCCTGTGGATAGGTGGCAGACAAATTATATATACCCCCCGGCTTGTCTGAGAGCTCTTTGAATTGAATGAAATGAGATTATTGCATGATTGGGATGTGAAACGTGATGCGACGTGCGAAATGTATCATTTCTGCAGCCACGACGGGTGATGTCGGATATATATGCATATATGTATCTTGCTCAATAATTCCATGGCATGTGTACTTGATTATCTACCAATGCTGTTGCACTGAACCTACCCGTATAAATAGCGCTAAAGAAAACCAAACGGCTTTGAAGAAACACTGAGCCTCGCCAGAAACATTGTTCTACTACCAAAGTAGGTAGTAACAGCGGATTATATATACATACATGATAGCCCTCACCATCTCCCTCGAGCCGACAACGACAGCCCATCCGCGAGTCCAAGTACGTAGCAGCCCACGTCTTGTATATATGGCCCTCGCTATTCATCAGCCAACGGCCCTCTTACTCTACGAATCCTGGCATGGGAGATAAAGCTAGTCTTCCATAAATGACCAAAGTTGCTAGATATATTTTGAAATAGAGCGAAAGATGAGGGGTATTGTGAGAAGAATGTACTATTTTATTGCCAAGTGCTGAAAACAAGGATGCTCGTTGACTGCTCATGCCTTGACCTCGTTGATCTTCTCCTTGACATCATGCTTAATATCCTCAGCGACCTCGGCGAGTGCCTCCTTCTTGGTAGCGTCGGCCATGAGAATTCGCGTGACCTGGACGACGCCGACCAGACCTAAGAAGAAGTTGACGGCAGCGAGCCTATTTCACCAACCAACGTTTCGTAAGCCTATATACTCTGATATGCTATAGACAGCGACGAAAGGGGGATCTCATCCAGGGGGGGGGCTGTGGTAAACGTACAGGATGTTCTTGGGCTTAATGATCAGGCACCATCTCGTCCAGATCAGACCTGTGCAGGTAAGAGCAAAGTTTTGCGTAAACGACAACTTCTCTGCTGGACGGGCAAAGTCGGAGATACCGGCAATGACCAGTGCCCACTGGGTGAAGGGTGAGTCGCGCTGTTAGCTGGCGTTCTCACGTAAACGGAGCTTGATGGCGCGTGCCAAAATGGCGGAGAGGGTCATCACGGTGCTGCCATGATCAGCGACGAACCTTCATGACGGGAGCCCTAGAAGTGTGGCATGTCAGCATTCGTGTGCCCAAGTCGCTCTACCTCTTTCCCCTGCCTTTCCGTCCCCTTTTTTGATGAGGATAGACACAGTGGAGCGGGCGCGCGTGACATACCAGAAATGCACCGTCTTGACTCCAACCTCACTTTCCCACATACGCTGGTACCAACTTGTCTGCTGCTTCTGCGCACCATCCGCCGTGCTCTGCCACCTTTTCCCATTGTCGCGGAAGCGGTATCGCGCACCTTGGCCAGCGAGACGCTGTGCACGCAGAGCCTGGCTGGCGGGCGAGGAGAAGGCCGCTTGGCGGAAGAGGGGGCGCGAAGCGCGCATCAGAGTGCTCGTGGGAACCATGACTGTGATATCAGAATAGCAGATTAGTCATTTGTCTTCCACTTTTTGTTTAATCTTTTTTTTTTTTTTGAGGATCGTGGCATGAGAGAATCGTAGGAAAAGTTCCCGCCGAGGAAGCAGGAAAACACGAGCTCATTTTTTGGTGGTCTACTTGAATTTTTGCGATTGATGGAACAGAATTGGTGTAGATTCATACTTGAGCGACCTTGCTTGCAGGCCGTGTTGCTCCTCTATGCTTGATTACTTCAAAGGAAGGCGATGAGAAAAAGCCAAGGCGGAGAAGACGTTCTTGTTAACGAACCCCAGCCGTTTCGACATTCCCACGAACCGGCTTTCCGGTGACGGAACCTGGACCCATCAAAGGGCAGCCCGGAGATCAGCCGAATGCCTCAAGGCTCATCGGCTTTGGGGGCCACCGCCAAGGAAGCTTTAGCCAATCACGTCTGCGGTGATAGCACTACATACATACATACATACATACATACTATGTACATATGTACATATGTACATGTATACCAAGAAACACCAAGTCCGATTTCGAACGTCACACCTCTAGATCTCGCCAAATTGGCAACGACAACGACGCCGAGTTCACGCCCACCACACAAGCCATGTCGGGCAAGTACGCCTTCGCCAAGTCCCTCAAGGAGGTGCGCTTCCTGTTCTGTCAGACGTCAGAGCAGAGCGCCGCTGCTCGGTACGCGAATTCCTGTCCCTTGCTTGCGGAAGTAAACGAATCGATTTCCGCAACACGAACGAGCCCTCAAGGGATCAGCAGCTTTGGCGTGCTGATCGATTATTCTGGGGTTTAAGCAAGCGCAGGAGAATGAAGGCTAACCCGTCGCTGTTGTCGTGTGCCAGGTCATTCATCACCCGCGCCTATCCAACTATGAAGAAGAACAATCCTCAAACTCCCATTCTGATCCGTGAGGCTCAAGGGACGCTCCCCAAGGTGTACGCCCGCTACGGTTCGTTCGTCGATTCCCGCCTTAAAAGGCTTTTCATTCCCTACGTGGTTCTCTCTCTGCGGCACTTAGTTTCGAGTTATCTGGAAGGGGCGATCGCTAACGAACCTCGGATCGCGTGAGCAGAGTTCGGCACCGAGAAGGCACAATCGCTCGAGGGTCTGTCGGATAAGCAAATTGAGGAGACCGTCACGGGGTTGGTCAAGGGGGAGGCGTAGGGAGAGGACATGCTGGTAAGATGGGAAGAATAAATTGCGTTTTTTATAAAAAGGACGAGAACACACCTCTACAGTGGTGATGAAGCCTGGGTTGTATGACAGGGGCGCCTATTGTACATATATAGAGTTGAATCAAGGGTGTACCAACACTGCTTTTGCGCGGATTATATGCCTGCCCTTGGAAGGTGGAGGAGGGAGCACGCGAGCTATGGAACAGTCTATCGCGTGGCCACGTGGAAAAACAGAATGTGAAAAACGTCCATCGGGGGCGCAATTCTATGGTAGAGAGGGCGAGCTGGAATGTCAATCGCAATAGCCATGATGATTTCACTCTTCACTTGAGAATGCCCCCCTGGGACTGCGTTTCTATCACAGGGGCTGGGTACCTAATGCAGGCAGATACGAGCGGCGATATGTTGACTGTCGACTCTATTCAGCTTTGACTTATAGATACTAACTAACTTCTTAATTCGTCGTAGTGAAGATATCTGCGATTGCAATCCGGCAATTCTACCCAGCCATCGTCCCTTACTATCGAGCGAGTCACGCAAACCTCTCTCACATGTTCATCGCCCATTCCTTTCCACTGTTCGTTCTCATAGCAGTCAAGATGTTACTCCATCTCCCGACCTCACGTGCTCTTCTCCCGCGGCGACGCTGCTCCAGAACTGGGAAGTGACGGCCACGCTTTCTCATCGAGCACGCTACTACTCGTGGACTTGCGTAGCGTGGCGTCTTTCCGTGCACTTCCTGAGTTCGGTGTTCCTGGGCTTGATGCTGATGAATTCCGAGTTTCTGTGCCTTGAACTTCTATTTTGCTGCCAGCGTCCTCTGAAGCGGTGATCTGTTTAGATGTGGCCGTGGAGCATTCTGCAATTGGCAACTTCGGCTTGTCGTCTTTAGTGGAGCGCTTTGCATCGTCGGCTTCAGATGCCTGAGATGCTCCTACGCTGTCTGGTGAGGAGTGACTCCGCGGAATACTATCGCTCTGCGCCGTCGGATTTTCTTTTCCCGCAGATGTAGATGCTGGAGCCGCGCTGGAGACGGCTCGTCGTCCACCTGCGTTGATGGGCGAAGCCTGTCTGCTCCTGTCAGACCCGTCCCCCCTGTCACTGCAGCTTTCTTGCGCCGACAGACTACTCTTTTTCGCGTGACGTCTACGCCTTTTTGGGACTTTCAATGAGCTCGTCACGGATGCCTTGGGATCTGGAACCTTGCCACTAGGGACGCTCCCTCTGCTTTTCTCTCCACTGTTGATTAGAACGACCTGTAGAGGCCATGAGACCGGCTGTCCCGTCTCTTTGCCCGGAGGGACCGCTTGAGCATCGCTTTTCGCCTCGCTTTCATCCTCAGCCTCAGCTTCAGCCTTACTTGCACATTGCTTCTGCAGACCAGTCGCATCAGTGGTCGGCATTGGCTGCTGATCTTGATTGCGAAGCTCATTCACTGTAGTCGTTCCTGTGTCTTGAGGCGACTTTGTGTCGTCGAGGACGCTTGCCTTGGCCATCTTCCTTCTTAAACGAACGGTGCCTCTTCCCTGGCCGGGAAATTCGAATCCCCTGGCAGCAGCATTGAGAACATGGGGACTCTCAATTGTTTTATCGTGTTGCTGCTGGCCATCTCCGTTTTCCTTGCTTGCCATTCCGGTGCCTGATTGATTGTTCGTCGGGGTCAGGCTGGAGGGAAAAAGGGAACTAAGGCGGTGGTGTTTCCCATTGTTAGAGCCTTTTGCCTCGCTGTTGAATGGCGTCTTTGTGTAAGTCTGATGAGGAGAGCTTGTTCTCGGTGGTGTGCTGGATGTGGACATGGCCTTGGACGAGGAAGCGCCAGGGCTCACACTCATTGGGACGGTATCAGACTGAGACGGCAGGGCCAGCGTACATGCATTTGAAGGGGCGGGATCCGATGCAGGATCTCGAGTCACTGATTCGGCGCTCTTTCCGACAACAGTTGAGGTCTCATCGTTGACGGGCGTCTTTGACACCTCGTTTCCCTGCGCGGCAGTGCCATCCGAAGCCTGTTCACTGACTTTCTCGTCCTTATTATCAACCGACGTGCTTGTGATGGCGCACGAGTGGTCATCCACTACAGTGCTGGCAACGAGCACGCAAGTCTCAGGAATTCGTGCACAAGTAGCTGATTCTCGGTCCGCCTCAACTATATCGATCCCTTTAGCGGCGGGGTCCACGTCTGAGGCAGCAAGTTGATCTTTTCTCTTCCCAAGCGCTCTGCTCAACTGTTCTACATTGCCCGTCGGTGTGGCGGCAGCAATCACACTGGCGCTTGCAGGACCTGCCTTGTCTCGCGATTCTTCATCGGCCACCTTTGGAAGCGTCGCGGAGGGCAGCAATACTCTTGCTCCATGATTTGAGACTTGACCGCTGGCTTGTTGGCGTTTAGGACTGGCAGCTCCCTGCTGCTGCTGCTGCTGCTGCTGCTGGTGTTGTTGCTGCTGAGGCGGAGAATGTTGACCCGAGAACTCTTTGTTCTTCGGCATCTCCTCAAACGATGGCTTCGACTGGCTTTTGCACGCTGCTGAATCATTGCATTGTGGTTTCAACGAGGTCGTCTTTTCACTATGGCCGACTGGTGCCTGCCCAGACCCGTGATGGAATCCTTGTTGTCCCGACACAAGCTGCCACACTGGAAGTTGCTGCTGCTGACCACCCATGTACTGAGGACCACAGTTTGGTCCGTAGCTAGTATCCGGGCCCCTGTACTGAGGATGCGTCATGGGGGGCCCTCGTGGCGGATATGGACAGCTGGGATGAGGAGGGGGAATTGCCTGCTGATTGAATGGGCGCATCTGCTGAGGCTCGCGGGGGGCAAATGGCACGGGACCACAGCCCGCAACTCCAGAGTACATTCCTGGATTAAACTGAGGCGGTGGCATGAATGAATACTGCTGATGCTGCTGCGGGTGAAACTGCTGCGGCTGCTGAAGATGATGATGATGATGTCGTGGTTCATAATTCTGCCTCTTATTTTGCTCAACGCCAGAGTAGGTCTTGACGATCCACTTGGAGCGATGAGTCGGTTCTATCGAGATGGATAGGTTCGTTTTAGGTAAATCGAGATGTTCCATGCCCAGCGCTTCAGCAACAGAATCCTCACTCTGGAACCTATTACGTGAACCGAATTTGTGTCAGCAATCGTCAGTGTCAAGTTTCTTTTCCCTTTTTTACTCTTCGCTTCTGGTTATTCTAGCTCACCTGACGATAAATGCGCTCCCCGTTCTGTGAGGTACGGGAACTACATCATCCACGTCTCCAAAACGAGTGCCCACACCAAACTTGAGACGGGCCAGAATATCATTGTTGTCAAAGTCCCTGTTTCTGACTCTGACCCAGACGCTCTTATTTTTGCCAGAACAGTCTCCGCAGCCGCAGTCGTTGTATTCATAGGGGTCGGTCCCGCTATTATTGCAGCGTGGGTTGCTGTAATAACGATTGTTGACATTGGGCAGTGTGTCATTGCGGCGCCAATGCCAGACATGGCCTTGTACTGGCTCAGAAGCCTCCGGGCCGATGACAGGCTGTCGATTTCGCGGGGGGTAATGGCCGGCGTTGTTGAAACTCCTTTGGTTTTGATGGACGTCTTGGCGTCCTCTGAACCTGTGTCCGCCGCGTGGAACGGTGCTCATTCGTCCTCCCCCTGGAGATAGCACCGTCGTGCTATCCGGGAAACTGGGAGTCGTGTTGAGAATCCGTTGCTCAGGCTGAGCCCCAGAGCTGGGTATGTCAAGGTTTACAGTGGCGGGAGGAGGTCTGTGTGGAAGCGAGTGTGGTGGAAGAATTTCGGTTGAGCGCGAGGATTTCTCGTTTGTCCACCTGGTCTGAGCCTGATTCGAGTCTATGTGACTGACGCACTTTTGATCTCCGATATCATCTGATGCGTTACGACGTCCGGGACCATGTTGTGAAGATTGGACACGCAAGCCCAAGTGACCGAGGAAGGCCGGTCGAGCGGGCAGATCGTTACCACTGCTGCTGATGATTTGGCCGCTCACGATCGGTGGGCGCGGCGTCGAAAGATTAGAAGAGGCAACCGGTGCACGAATAGGGACACTGGTGGGAGCTGTGGCAGGAGCCTGAATGGGTTCATGCTCCTTGTGCTCAAGTTTCGGCGGGTGAAGGCCATGATTCTGCGTGTCATTCTGTGCATGACTCGGCAGCATAGTGTTTCCTGAGTTCTACGCAGGCTTTCCACTAGCCGTGGCTGGACGGTTATGAGCAGGCATCGAGTCACAATTCGGAATCCCTGTGCTGCCGGTTTGGCCAGACAGGCTGGCCTTCTTGACGTGTCGAGCATGAATGGGTCCCAGTTGTCGATCTGGAGGTGTTAATGTCGCGGCCATCATGTTCTCGTTAGATTCGGGCTTGGCCACGACTCGATTATCTTGAGATAGCGGCGATGGCGATGTGTGACTGCTTGCCACTACTATGGGCGCAACTTTGTCCACGACACGATTGTCTTGAGACAGCGACGATGGCGATGTGTGACTGCTCGTCACCACTATGGGCGCAAGTTCTTGGTCAGTTCTAGCACTGATTTGAGGTCTCTGGAGCTGTTCCGACGCTCGCTGTTCTCCCTCCTCCTGGTTCTTGTTCTGCACATCTGACTGTTGCCTCGCGTCTACAACTGGTTCGTCGCGACCATCAGCACTAGCTTTGACCGGCTGGTTTGAAGCAACCTGTCCTTGTGGCTGCAACTGAGGTTGAGCCTCAGCATGAGACGCCTTCACGTCGGATGAAGGCGGCCTATCTGTCCCTGGGACAATGACGGGCTTTGCGCCAACATTTCTTGAACAGCGCGTCGTCGCCTTCACTGCAGCGGCAGAAGATTTCTGTAGTTCCAGTACAGCAGAATGGCTTACGCTCCTATGATTCGGTCGCCCCGTGACTTCGGGGAGGTAGTAGTGGCGCCCGCCCTCTTGGAAACAAGGCGGCGGTGCATCCTTAGAACCAGAAGATTTTTGATGCTCCGCCGCAGGGGGTGGCGATGGAAGTGCGTTCTCTTGAAAGACTCGCTCGCCCGCTAGCAAAACAAGGCGAGGTCAGCAAATGGGAAACAAACCCTGTTAGAAAGAGAGGTGTAACTAGCTGTCAAAATGATAAGAAGGGGCCGGGGAAAGAAGGCAAGGGGAGGCCTACCCAACCAATTATGAAAATTGCGATTCACACAAGCCTCCATGACATCGCTGGCGCCCATCCTGTTCTTGCGAAAGTTTTCAACACCCGTGAGAAGCAAGGACCTCCGGGCCTTGAGCGCACTCGACACCAGAGCAAACATGTCTTCCGGGATGTCGCCCATGTTTCTCCAATCCTGCTCAGACAGAACGGCAGTGATGGGACCCTTGTTTCCCTCGGACCATTCCTTCAACTTGCGCTGATTCTGGTCCAAGCCAATCCATTCATCCGCCCATTGGCCAATGTGATTGGCGCACTCGCGCTCCATGCCATCGTATATGAGCACGTTCTCGTCAAACAGATGATTGATGAGATTCCACAGATTCAGCGCGCCGTAGTGGTACAAATCGAAAGCGTCGTAGTACGTCCACAAGTCGTCCCAGCAAGATGGCCGTGTCATCCTCTTCATGTCAGCCCAGTACGTTTTGCGCGTCGAGTTGCAAGCAGCCTGGAGCTGGTCCTTGCCCCATAGGTGGATTCGTCTCCGTGGCAAAATATGTTCCATTTTACGAAATTTCCGCTCGCCGTGGGCAGTTGAGAATTTGGCAAGTGCATGAGAAGGAGGATTCGTATAGAATCCAATGGGGAGATATTCCTCTAGGTAGGAGAGCGACCCGCTCTCATCAAGAGGACCGAGCATTTTGTAACCACTAGGAAACTTTGGGGGATACTTCTCGGCGAGTGAGACGCGCTGAGGTGGCCGGTTGCCTGCGGCAATGTGTATAGGAAGCGATGCAGCGTTGAGAAGAGGAGGATGCGACGGCGGTTGCGAGTTCGTGAAGCCAGAAGACATGATGACAGATGTGCGTGCCAAAGTAAAAGCTTTACAGCCTATTCCTTTATTGCCTCTTGAGGAGAGAATCAGGTGTATCTTGAAATAAAAGTGAAAGTCTGCCAGGATAGCTTCCTCAAGTCCTCAGAGCTAGCTGTAAAGACTACGTCGAACGAATAACGTGCAAGTATCTAGACCGCAGCTAGAGAGTCGTAGTACTCATGTCCAAAGAAGTAGAAGAGAGAGGGGAGACGAACAAACCCCGAGCCATAATCGTTTGCGCCTATAAGTGAGAACTGAGGCAAAGGTGAGAAGTGAGGTGCATCTGAATGCGTCCATAAGCGTTTGCATGAGAAAGCCAGGGCCAGATTGGAAATGGACAGCTGTTGAGGGGGTAGCATCAGCTGCCCGGCCAGAACATATTGCTTTGTTTCAAATCAGAAATGAGACCTGGTGACACGGTGAGAAAGTATTCTTATGATCATATCCGAGAATCTTCTTGAAGATCACCAACACATACGATACCGGTTGTCAATACGAACCCACCTGGCTGTCATCGTCTCGCTCTCCAAGGGGAAACAGAACAAGACGATGATAAAGAAAAGAGGGGGGACGAGAGTTTTTCGTCTGCTTTTATGAGAACCTGGCTAAAAGCAATTAATCACCAGAGCAAAGCATCGGATACAGTCAGAGAATAAATGCAGTACAACAAAAAAAGCTGGTATTCTTTTCACAAAGGCTTTTTACTCCTGCTTTTGCGCCTTCAGCAACCTCAGAATCTCGCTCTCGCTGTCTCCCGACACAACCTTTCCATTATTCCAATCGACCGTCTACACGAGAGAAAATTAGCATCAATGTGCACATTGTTCCATAGTCCCACTTGCCTTGTATTCCAACTGATCCATCATGCAGTTTGGCGCAGATGGTAACCTAAGGATAGAGGAGTCGGGGACGATAAAGGAAGCAAAACGTACCAGCGGCCTCAAGAAGCTGTCCCTGCTCGCGCGAAATTTTTCGAGCGCATCCTGTTCGTTGTCCGCATCTTTTATAACCTTGTGGATGTTCACCTTGCCAACATACTCCAGTATGGTCTGCACCTGTTCCGCTGTAGGGGGTTCCTCGGTGATGTTGAGCTCGAAGGGGTCACGACGCGCCTGCGTCTGAGCCGTGTGATCGCTTGCTTGATCGACAGTGGCACCAGCCTGAGCACTAGCGGAGATTTGCTTCAAGAGGTTTACGACGCGGGTTGACGCGGGGGAGGAGGCCTTGTGGAAGACGGTGACGATGTCGAAGCTTTTGCGCTGGAGCGGAGAAATGGCGTTAGCTTGATAGGGGGGTTCCAAGGTGCGTATTACATTGTGCTTACGAAGCGGAACATTTTGGCAACTTGAAATCCAGAAGATGACGAGGATGAGTCAAATGGGCTTGAACAACTGAGCAAGAAGTTTGCGGCGTTGTGATGGCAGGTTACCTCCAGTTACTCGTACATACATAACTCCAGAAGCTGGAGTGTGGGTCCCCAGCAATCGGTACCTGTACATTAGGTACCTAGCTATGTACCTATGTACCTACTCCGTACGGATACATAGCCAGCCTGGTCATTGGTTCAGTGGTCCCTGCGTGGCAGTGCGGCGGTGCGCCGTCTCAGGACCCGCTAACAACACCATTTGATTGGTTGGTCGGAATCATAGAACATGCATCTTGGGGAATAAGCCGTTCGGCCGAAGTCCCGTTCCGCGTGCCATCAAAAACTTCCGATGCCTGTCTCGACTTCTCGAGATATCTGTGGAGCCTAAACTTGTTCCCGAAGATGCCGGGGCCGCCCGCCGGGAATACCAATAGGTATAGTTCCTTTCCTATGATCTGAGTACTGGCGTCTTTTAGGTTGGTTCCTCCGCCGACTACAAGGCACTGTTCAAGCATCGCCTGATGCTCCCGACACAAAAACGCCTGGCACTCCACCCTTTCATTGAGTCTTTTTGAACTTTTGAGCGATTTCTTCCTCCGAGAACTTCCTTGTCGATTTCTTTAGCAGCTGAACTCTTTCATCCATTGTGAGCTTGATCTGGTCTCCAATGGGCACCAAGCATTTGGCGAGATGGTCGTAGTCCTTCGCCAGCAAGCGAAACGTAATCATCAGATAATCAATGTTGTGAAACACAAGGGCACCTTCTTTGGCATATGTGTGCTTCTGTTCCATGAATGAGATGGGATGATCGCGCCAGTGACGGAGAGGATTCAGATGGTGTGACGTGTGGTAGCCATCATTGAAGCAGAACCGATTGCTCTGTCATGGGTTAGTAAGTCATGAATTGATTTATCCTTGTGCTCATGAACAAAAGGCCATGTGGTTATGAACTTACGGCAACATCCACCAGCGTGACGCTGGACCGAAAATCAGAGTCCGGTTCATTCTGATCGACAAAGGCATGTTGACCCCAGTTACCAACCATCAGCCCCATGCGCATTATGAGAAGCGGAATAATGTAAACGAAAAAGGTGGCCTTGATTCCTGCAATACGAGAGACCAGATAGTAGAAAGCATAGTTTGCCAGTTCGGAGCTGATCATCTTGAAGGCCATGCCCGGCCGATTCTTGCGAAAAAAATACCGAGGAAGATCGAACCATATGAGGAAGTAAAACCGTCCGACATAGCACAGAAAATCGGGAACGCTGTCGCGCTGAAATCTGATAGTCGACGAAAGATCATCAGGTCCGTTACCTTCAACATGATGATGCTTGACGTGGTGATAATAGTATGTGTTCCAAGTATGACCCATGAGAGGGTCAAGAATGTAGGGAAGCAATTGGTCCAGGATGGCGAATTGCTTAGCTAAGATGCCTCGTTGGTGAATATGTTGGTGTTGCATCAGGGTGTAAGTACCAACATAGTACACCTGCATCACGACGTGGAGGATGGCATGCGTGTAAGTGAAATGGCGAAAGAGCAGCAGAGCACTGGGAACGGAGGTGGTGAGGTAGAGGATAAGATGAGTGATCATAACGACATCGGTCTCATGGCGGACAATTTTTCCTGCCTGTCGAACATAGGGCTGCAGAAGATACTGATTGACCAGAGGGTGGAGGAAGGCCGAAACATCGTCGACGGAAACGACCACCGTTGGCTCAAACTTGGTGCTGCCCGGATTGCGAGCTGCTTTCAAGGCGGCGATGCGTCTGTCGTCGGTTTGCTGTGCGGCGTGAGAAGCTTCGTCGCCGCTAGATGGCTCAGACCCCAAACCAGAATCGACGTCGCTTTCATGGCTAGCCGAGTTCTTCTTGCTCCGCGGCGCAGCGTGCGTCCTGATGTCTTCAGCCAGGCTCTGAAGCACGACACGATCGGCCTTGGTCAGACCTTTGTCAAAGACGATTTGCTCGTCCATGATAGCGAGAGTGACTTCAATCGTTGCTCGTTGGTGGTCCCCTGAAAATGGAACACGGCTAGAGGATGCCAGTAGAGGAAAGGAACGATGTTGCACTAGAAGGGGACTAATCAAATGCCACCAAGTTTCTCACCCCTTTCCGCCTTTCCAGGTGGAATTGGACGTCGGACAACCAGTCGCACGGCCATTCGCAGGGGGCGTTGGAGAGCTTACTCCGTAGAGCGCTGCAAATCGACAATACGAGAGGACAATTTCGGATCAAGTACTCGTCTGCCATATTATATGCATGACCAGCCCACAACAAGGTCTGTAGACAATCTCATCGACATGCTTCTTTATAACTTGTTGGAAGTCCACTTTCCAAGGGCCAAGGCTGGCTGTAAAGTTCATCATTAAGCAATTCGTGCACTTTGCAGCGCTTCGGAGGGACCCAATATTTCCCCTCAAGAAGCGTCGATCAATCAACGATGAGCGCCAAGAAATGAGGTCTGATGCAAGCATACGCACTCTATACCGCTTATGGACAGCTTAGGCAGGCACGGCCACCACTGCCCTTGATGTGATGAGGTGATGACGTCGTGGATGTGGCTCTGGGTTCCGCCAACGACATCATCATCTTCATCTGGCGCAGCGCACTTCGGAAGTATTAAATATCAATCACCCAAGAAGCTGCCCCTCAGTGTAATTCTCCCACATCTCGGTTCATCGCACTTGAAGAATTCTCGTAGGCTGCTTTGAGTTGCCCGATACCACGCATCAACAACATGACAGGGAATTCCGAGGACAGCAAGCCCGCCCGGTACGAAGAGGGACAACCAGGATCACATCAGCTGAACGATCCCAGTAAGTGTGAGATTTCGCATTCTCTGGAGACCAACTCGTGTTGACGTAAGAACAGAGGACCAAAGATCGATCGCCAACCGTCTGGCTGCTGAGGAGGTATGTACCCAAACTCAAATACAAGCTACGCCGGCTGACAGCAGAGCAGAAGCAAGGAGAACCTCAAGATGATCCCGAGACTGCGGCCTTGAAAAAAGATCCCACACTTCCTGTACGTCTGCATCTCAACTTTGAATACCAAATCTTCGGCATCTAACTACTTGTGCAGGCGAAAATGCACGGCAACAAACCCAGCAGGGGTGCCGAGATCGACGCACAAATTGCTGCCGAGGAGGAGGAAGAGATGAAGCAAAAGGGAAAGGCTTAGGTTGAGATATAGAACATCACAAATGACGATGGCGCATGGAAACGATTCGCGATTGCTAGAGAGCAATGACTGGCTCATTCATTCATATCGTGTTTGTCGCACCGTGGAAGAGGTCATTCACAATACACACAATTCACCATGAGTCGAATTCGGAAACTGAATAAAGGATCGTTGACGCGGGCGCTATTGCAGTCAATTGCATGCATAGACTACGTGTTTATCAATTGAGATCTGCTGATTCAAATGCCATTAGTGTATGTTGATAACAAATCTGGCTCATCAAGGTTGTGGGTGAAACAAGAGTGTTCAGAATATGTAAGAAATTGAATTTCACTTGTCCAGTGAGTATAGCTACTCCGGCGAAAG
This sequence comes from Claviceps monticola, assembly GCA_018360055.1. Classification (NCBI taxonomy): domain Eukaryota; kingdom Fungi; phylum Ascomycota; class Sordariomycetes; order Hypocreales; family Clavicipitaceae; genus Claviceps; species Claviceps monticola. The sequence continues at coordinate 31,379 of SRPP01000188.1, forward strand.
AGAGCCACTCAAAGGTATCAATCGCAAATTTTTTTCATCAGGAGAATGACCGGAATTCAGGAATAGGAAGTGAATCAGTACGTGCTTACCATTATCAACTCATCAAATTCTGGCCATCCTCAATTAGAGATGATGTATGTTGCTGAGGCTTGTTCAAGTTGCCGCGACTCGCTCGCTGCATGACTTTTTCAGAGAGAGAGTTTGCAGTGGCTGGGTGAAAAGCGATCGCAGAAATAAAAAGTTCAAGTAGTTTGTTCGAAGCCACGCGGCTGGTCCGTGCGTATTGAGGGTGCGGGCCAATAGCGGCGCTAGGGGAAACCAAAAGTCCGGAAGCTTTTAGCTTAGGGCACAGGATTGATTTCTGCCCACACCCAAATAGCCGAGCCGACCAAAAAGTTATTGGTGACTTCCGCGGTGTGGCAAGCGACAAGTCTCCATCTATCCAACGAACGACAACTCGTCTTCGACTACTGGTATGAACATTCACGCGCCTCACAACCAACAATATTGAAAAAGACTGCAAACGACCAACATCGACTTAAGCGACTGACAAATATACATTAGAACACGGTCACAATGGGCGAAGCAGTGATTGAGGGATCCAACTGGCGCCTCGTCGAGGTCGGCCGCGTTGTTGCCATCAACGGCGACCACCCGTACGCTGGCAGACTGGCAGCCATCGTCGAGATCATCGACCACAAGCGAGTACGTTCACAGCACGACGGGATGAGGAGGAATCAGATGCGCTCAAAGCGCTGGCTTGAAAGGAAGATTAATGACTAATTTTCGCAGGTTCTCGTCGACGGTCCTTCCGCTGACCCCGCCCTGTCTGTTCCTCGGCAATCCGTCCCCCTCGCCAAGTGCCTGCTTTCTCAGTTCGTCGTCGAGGGCCTCCTCCGTGGATCCCGTAACGGTATTGTCAAGAAGCTTTGGGAAAAAAACGAGATCGATGCCAAGTGGAAGGAGAGCAACTGGGCCAAGAAGCGCGACCAGATCCAGAGGAGGAAGAACCTGACCGACTTCGACCGCTTCAAGGTTATGCGACTCAAGAAGCAGCGACGATTCGAGGAGCGCAAGGCTTTGGCCAAGGTCAAGGCCTCCGCATAATTGGTCGGAACGGATGCTGGAGCGGATTGCTGGGAAGGAGTAGGAGGAGTAGGCGGGATGTAACATCTCGGAACCAGAGGCTGGTACATGAACGAGGTGCATGGACCTGGAAGATACCAGGGAGGCAGAAGAACGCTCTTCGGAACGGGAGCAAAACAAATATGACGGCACCAGGAGGAGCCACATATTCATCCCATCATATATCGATGAGAATCTGGAATGAAACGAACAATAAGACATGGGCTGTAGCACAACTTTGACCACCGGTGAAATGTTTGACTAAGGAAAAGGATTTTCCATGATGAGAGAAAATTCATGGGAACTCGTGTGCAACACCCCATTAAGCCATTGAGATGCTCAGCTTGCATCAGCGTAGATGAGGTCATCCATATATTTCTACAATTTGCCCTAGCGGCAACAAGTACGTTCACACTTCGTGTATGATAGGAAACTGCCTTGGCACGTCACTCGACGACACGAGGTCTACCAATGTGACAGAAATGCGTGATTGCCTAATTGGGCTTAGCGGAGCTCATCCACCAAACCCTAGAATTTCTTTGCGTTGCTGTTCACCAACACAAACGACTCGAGCAGAATCAACCTTTCCAAGCCAAATATAGACAACTACGGCGCAATACACCGGTAAGTGCTCCATTGCTATCGCAGATCGACGGAATTCTTGCCCTTGAAATTGAGTTCCCGACAGATGTTTTTCGCGATCACAAAAAAAAAATCACCTGACCCCCAGGCGACCGTGGGAAACTAACGGTCATGTACCCCTCTAGTCAACAAGAAAATGGCCAACCCCAGAATCGAGGAGCTCCCTGATGAGGAGACTCAGAGACCTACTGTCGAGGAGCAGGAGGACAGTAGCGACGAGTCCGATGCTGAGGATGGCGAGGGCAACTTGCCTGCTGGCTCCACTGCCGTAATCCACAACCGCAACGAGAAGAAGGCTCGCAAAGCTATTGAGAAGCTGCACCTCACTCGCGTCCCTGGCATTACCCGAGTCACTCTTCGCCGACCCAAGAACGTACGTTGAAAGACATCCAACGACTTGTTCCCATACCTGTGGGCTTGTCAGCAACGGACATTCCACACAGAGCTTCGGAAGCTGATCCGAGCTATCTCCAGATCCTTTTCGTCATCAACAACCCCGAGGTCTACAAGTCTCCCAACAGCAACACCTACATGTAAGTCCAACAAAGCATTGAAACCTACAGAAGGGCCTCCACCAAGGGAACGAAAAACAATCTAACCTGTGCACGCAGTGTTTTCGGTGAGGCCAAGATCGAGGATGTGAACGCCACCGCCCAACAGGCTGCCGCTGCCCAGATGGCCGCTGCCAACGCTGAGGGTGACCACGCCGGTCACAACCACGGCGAGTCTAGCAAAGCTGTCGAGTCTGGCGACGCTAAGAAGGAGGAGGAAGAGGAGGAGGACGATGACGAAGAGGTTGACGCAGACGGTCTTGAGGATAAGGACATTGAGCTCGTCATGACGCAGGCCAGCGTCAGTCGCAAGAAGGCTATAAAGGCACTGAAAGAGAACGACAATGATATTGTCAATTCGATTATGGCGTTGAGTATTTAGCGTCACCTCGGGGGATGGAACGGTCTGAAATGTAGTAACTTCTTGTGTGCAGCACTTGGCACGCTTGAGTGTTCAGGATTGGCATCGTAAAAGTCTATACATATATATATGGTGTATTGCTTCCGGAAATTGCCTGCCAAAATGAATCATGTTGATGGAATATATCACGATCAGAATGGCCGCTGCATCGTTACAACATGCGTTCAAAGGCATCAATGTCTCATGACTCATACTTCTGCTTTTTATCTGGCACGGCACATGCCCAATTGACTTTGAGTCTGACCTATTCACTTGCTGCTAAAAGCGTACCTCAGATTGAGGCCGAGTAGCTACATACGCTGTCTCCCAGCATAATAAGCTGCAACGACTTTAAGTTTCCACTACCTACAAATTACAATATGAGCCTTGGCCTAAAGAATCTATGCCATTTATGGACCGCCGGCTCAGAATTGGTGGGGATCACGAAGTATATCACGTGATGTGAAACTCCAGCAATCTTGGTTGGGCGAGTTTAGCATGGCGACGCAACGGTATCAACATCATTCGCTGTCTGTTCCCCGAGATCCTCAAAGCACAACCAAAATGGCGGTTTCGGTAAGTTGAAATGATCAATTAGGCTCTCTGGCTCAATTCCTTTACCTTGTCCTCCGAATTCGCGTGTCTCGAGTCGCGACGATGAACCACGCACCGTCTGTGAAAACACGGCCAATGAGCTAATTCCCATTCCTTCCGCGACGGAAAAAAAAATAAAAATAGCGAAGTTCAGCTCTCAAGGTCGACTGGACCAAGATCACCAGCTCGCTGGGCCTTCGCGGTCAGACCGTCGCCTCCCTGCAGGCCTTCAAGAAGCGCAACGAAGACGCCCGTCGCAAGCTGCAGCAGCTTCAGGAGCAACCCACGACCGTCGACTTCGCCGAGTACCGATCGTCGTTGAAGAACCAGGCCATTGTCAATGAGATCGAGAAGCGCTTCAACGCATTCAAGCCCGCCACCTACGATGTCACCCGACAGATTAAGGCCATTGAAGCCTTCGAGGTCGAGGCTGTCAAGAGTGCCAAGGAAACCAAGAAGGCCGTTGATCTTGAGCTAGAGGACCTGGCTATCACCCTGGAGAACATTGAAGAGGCTCGCCCCTTCGCGGACCTCACTGTCGTATGTTGAATCCCATCGAGAGAGCGAGAGTCGTGCTATGACTGGCTCAAGAGAACTAACAATCTTCCTTTTCTTTTCCGTCGAACAGGATGACGTTGCCGAGGCCGATGAATCCATTGATGAGAAGACTGAACAGCTCATTTCCAAGGGCCGATGGCAGGTGCCCGGGTACAAGGTAGGTTACGACACTTGCACCAAAAAGGTTGACTGTGAAGCAGTGCTAATACCCATTATAGGAGAAGTTTGGTGATCTCTCTGTCATGTAATCACCTCGCGTTTTATCCACTGCCCGAATCGTTCCCTTTGTGTACTCTAGCATGTAGATACAATAAACTTGCCGAGGCAGAGCGCTGTTTCTGCTAATACCCAAGTACTTCGAGTCTTACGCATTGGTCGTCTCACGATTCTTTTGCCCATTTCTGAGTTGTTTGCTTCTTGATGCATACATACTCTTACCACCAGAGACAAAAGTGAACCATGGAGACATGCCATGTATTGATCAGGGGAGAAAGCTGAGTGTTCACGTGTGAGTGCACTGCGTTTGCAGTGGCTTGTTTTATTGAGCTCCTGTTCGTTCATACAAATTCCTTAATTTGATATTGCCCTGGTGTGCAGCATCCCTATTCGAGGGTCTACAAGGCTTGCTCTCTTGACTCCGTTGCTATTCGTTGCCTCTAATCTTGTTGTAGTAAGAACTCGGGTCGGAGTAACATTGATGTTGTACTATGTAGAGTATACGATGGTCATGTAGCAACCCTTTTGAAAAATATGCCCTAAGGTATCGGACGTCCGAGACTAAGATCCAGCCCAGGTCCCAAGACACTTTAATGAAGGCCGATTCTCTAGCACACACAAAAGAAGAGGACTAGGACGAAGTAGTAAACAGAAAAAAAAGAAAGGAAAGCAACAGGCATAATCATTGTACCGTCAAACTCCTTCAAAAATGCTCATTTCTCATCATGTCCCTCGATGTCGCAGAAAAAGATGGCCCCCCGGGTTTGTCTTCCACATCGCACGCAGTCTGAAGAAAATCAAACAAAATGAAGAGCGTCACTACTACTGAGGTGATGCATACTTCTGGGTCCATTCCCTCGCCGTCCCGATTGCCGCTTTCTCATTCTCTTTCCAGCTCTTTGCTACATCTGCGGCGAGGGGATCATCGGGATTCGGCGCGCCCAGCAAGGCTTGGATCGAGAGAAGGATAGTTCGGATTTGAAGGGCGGGAGACCAGTTGTCTAAAGAAAAAGTTAGTACATAGTATTTGATCATCTCATCATGCTGGCGTGTCATCGAATTTCGCAAGGACAAATGGGACGCGCATACTCTTCAAAACATCTAAGCAGATGCGACCCAGCTTATCGACGTTCGGGTGGAAAATCTTGGTAAGGAAGCGAATCTTGGGCGGTGTCATGGGATAATCATCGGGGAGAAAGAGCTCGAGCTTGAAGACGCCACCTGGATGATATTGTCACGTTTTAGCAGTCAACTAAAACTCGGGGAGGGGGACGAATAGGAGAAAACAATGACATAGATAGGCGCACCTTCGTATGGGGATTGCGACGGCCCATGGATCTCGACGTCGAAATAACGCAGGTTGTCCTCGTGGGGTACGGCGCTGATCCCAGGAACACTGTAGTGTGGGCGTACTTGATTAGCTTCTACACTCTTTGTATCGGTTCCGTTCAACAGGTATTGAGGCTAATTGATCCGCAGTAAGGAGAGGTGATAGCATACGGCTCAGCTACGAGACGCTCCGTCTCTTTGATGATGCGTTTAGGAAGGGACATTTTCGAGAGATGTGGGCTAAAGCCAATGACGGGAATTTGAGGGTGATGCTGTCGGCACTATTTTCCGTTGTTCTTTTGGTGTCTGATATTCTCGTGATCGGCGAATCCCTTGTTTCCACGTCATGTATCTGGGCCAACGAGCTAACAGACAGAGGTTGATTGAGTTGGTTGTACTCTGTAGATTTGTTACGACATGAGGCGGGGCGTTGGGAATGGATTGTGCCGCGTATGCGATAATAAGGCACAGCCAAGACGGGTTTTCAAGGTACCCCTCCTAGTCGACCCCGCCTGCAAGATAGTTGTATGTATGTACATATGTACTTGCGCTCCGCAACCTGCTGTTGTACCTATGTACCTAGGTACCGGAGTGCATTCCGTCCTCGGGTCAGAGAGTCACCTCATGGCTCTCGAGTACAATCTCGACGTCCATGCAACGACGCCCAATTCATGTCAGACCCTCGTTATCGTTGCCTGTCTAACTCCAATCCAAAATCCGCGCCACTGATGCCTCTGTTGTTGAATTAATACTAATGGATCAATCAATCTAACGGCACCATCCCAAACACGTGTTCTGGGTGAGTTTCGACATGACATCTAATGCAAGGTCTACGGGACGATGCCGGTAGCTGCAATGCAATCCATCGATGAGCAATCCGAGACTCCTAAGAAGGTCAAGTCCATCGAGTCTGCATACGATAGCGCGAGCTTCGAGTCAGATGGCTCCATTCATGTCGATGGTCTCGTGGGGTCGGCCACCATCTCTCCGTCGGGTCGCGACGTTGCGCTTGCTTCGTGAGTGTGATGTATATCTACAAGGCTCATTTCACTGAATACTGACGGAACAAAAGGCCGGATGGACTGGCTATAATCGACCTAGACTCGCCGTATAACCCGCCTCGGCGACTGAAAAGTCATGGACTTCCATGGCTGGTCTGTGACGTCCAGTGGTCGCCCTTTGCGGCTCGGGACTATTGGGTGGTGTCTACTGCCAACCATCGAGCTCTGGTATGGAACTTAAACTTGAGGGAGGATTCAAACTCGGGCGCCGTCGAACATTCGCTTCAGGGCCATAGCCGCGCCATCACGGATCTCAACTTCTCGGCTCATCATCCCGACACGCTCGCCACCTGCTCGGTGGACGGCTACGTCCATTGGTGGGACTTACGACGGCCTAGACAACCTATCCTTACGTTCTGTGACTGGTTTGCCGGAGCCACGCAAGTCAAGTTTAATCGCCAGAACCCCCACATCCTAGCTTCTGCTCATGACCGCTTTCTGCACATTTGGGACGACCGAAAGTCATCTATGCCTGTCAAGTCCATCAGTGCCCATACCTCGAAAATATATGGAGTTGATTGGAATCGGACTCGAAGCACCGGCATCGTCACTTGCTCACTCGACAAGACAATCCGGTTCTGGGACTATGGCAAGGACGAGGACGAACAGCTGGAGCACATTGTTCGCACCGATTTTCCTGTCTGGAGAGCTCGCCACACTCCGTTCGGATGGGGCTTGCTAGCTATGCCACAGGATGAGCCAGGAGACTTGTATCTGTATGACAGGATCTGGACTGAAGACGCACCAGTCGAGAGCTCGCCCAAGCCTGTGACTGTGTTTTCTGGCCATGGAGACTACCAAGCCAAGGAGTTCCTGTGGAGAACAAGAGGCGGTATATCAGATGATAACATTGATCACCGAGAATTTCAACTGGTTTCCTGGGGTACCGACAATGAGTTAAGGCTACATTGCCTCGACGAGAGCATATACTCGGCCGTTAGCCACGTCAGAGATGGGCCTGCGAGGAAAGGTGTGAGTCTCACTAGGCAAGGTGCAGCGTACAAGACTTTTCGAACCCTGGAAGATATTAGCACTCGCGATGTGAAAGCGGTTCCGAAGAGCGATGAGCTCGCGAAGCCTGTGCTGGCACAAGGCAGAAAAGCCGCGAACTCTCTTGGCGGTCGCGCAGGGAACCAAGCGAATCGTTCTGTGCAACCTGCATGGCGAGGTCCAGCAATGAAGGCCAAAGTCGATTCTGAGAAACAGGTTGACCAAAGTAAGGCTCAGATCGGATGGATGAAGGGTATCACGATGATTAAGAGACACGTGTCGACCCATCATTTCCGGTGCCTTCCTTCCCAGGAGCACGATCCTCTGGGACACGACTATCCAGACAATGAATGGGGTCAGCCTGACACGATTCAAGAAGAGCTGCTTCGAATTAGCACTCAAATCCCTAAAGTACAGTGGGAAAATATCGACTTGGATGATTTGACCTTTAACGCATCGCTCACAGGTCCATGGGGGTTCAACGAGGAATTGATCTTTGTCAAAGTCAAAATTGATGTCCCATCCGACTATCCGGAGCTCACGGCACCAAAATTCACAATTGAGAAGACGTCATTTATGCCTGACGACACGCATGATAAAATCATGAAAGACGTGCACATGCTTGCTGACCGGTTTCTAGCGCGCAAGCAGAATTGTCTGGAAGTAGTATTCACGTATCTACTTGGCGAAGTCGACTTGGAGTCTAGCACCACGTTTTTCAAAAACGTAGGAGACGTGGATGATTATCTTGATGGCCTTGTAGATGATAGCTCTAGCGAAGACGATGAGGATATCCCGCCCGGAGGATCTGCTTCGATGTCTCAACAGCTTCCGAATGCTGATGAAGACACCACTCTCGCCGCAATGCGCCATCGGAATGTGCCACCTCCTCCGAGAACTTGTGGTGCTCACTTCTCACACGACGGTCGACTGGTGTGCTTTTTTCCCACTTTAGAGGAGAAGGCTCGAGCGCTACCCTCCACGGCCAGTGATATATCTAGCAACAAGGATCGTCCCAAGATCGAGCCGGTTTTTGCGGGGTTCGGTCGCTTAGCACACGACATGCCGTTGACGCAAAAGTGTGCTTCGGATGAGGCGTCTGCTACGGATGATCTTTCCGATTCGTCTGACGGCGACACGTCGCCGTACTCGTCATCGGACTCGTCAGACTCGTCGTCGGACTCTAGTGGCTCTGGCTCAACATCATTTCACCAGATGAAGCTGTGGTATAAGTCAACCGGCCACCTTGGTAAGACTTGGGGCGAGGGCCGATTGATACGGTCCAGTGGAGGTACTGGGCCTGGCACTGGGACCAGTAGCCGACGCCGGTTCGGACGACAGCGAAACTTGATATCGATCTATGATATGCGATCAGAGTTACCGTCGAAGATGGAGTACGCCGGAGAATACACTGTCTTTGGCGACGGAGCCGAGATTTGCGAGCACAACGCTCGGGTGGCTGAAAAATACGGCAACAGCGATCTGACGAATATATGGCGATATCTAGCAATTTTACTCAGCAAGGGGGTCCCTCTCCAGGTGTTGAGTCACGGGCATGAGCGGCCGTCTGTTCTGATCGTTGCGCACGCCGTGGTATCTAATAATACCAGGAGAAGGAGATCAGGGTCACGAAGAGGACCCAAGAAAATCTCGTCGGCTGCTGCTGACGAACACAGCCTCAAGGGCAGGGTGAAATGGGGCCAGCATCCCCTGGCCAGAGAGTTGATCGTGGAGCTCTTTGATTACTTTGAGAGACTGGCCGATATTCAGATGTTGGCAATGATGTCTTGTGTGTTCAGTGAGCCACAGGAGGGTGATGATATTGCCTATGCAGGAACCCGTCTACGGCACGAGGACATGCCGTTGGCTATGAAGGCTCCAGGCTTTTCCTTGGAGTATTTTCCCACACGCGCCGCAGCGAAGAAATGGAGCGCGCACATGCAGAATCGCACCAAAACCGCGGCTACCACTCCGGCGAAGCGTCCAATTCATGCGCCGTGTGCTGGATCGCGCGCGTCTGGCGAAGTCATCGGGCGTGATGATCCGGAAAAAAAGTCGCACGCGAGTGGCGAGACGGCTCCGATCAAAGTCAAGGCCAAGCCGGAAGATTCTGAGCCTGCGCGACCCGTGGTATCTAAGTCACCAACTCCTCGTGGTATTCTTAAAGGCAGGGGCGGAATTGCTTCTGCGTTCGCAATAGCTCTGCCAAAATCATTTGTACGCAGCGGCAACTCGTCTTCGTCTCCAGTTCAAGTACGCAAACGGCTCAGTCCTGTAGAGTACATTTTGAACACCTTTATTCCGGCGGCGCAAGTGCCCCTACACGCATCGGGAGAACCCGGCGTGAAGGACACAACTTTATCTGACGAAGATCACAAGGAAATTGAGGTGTTACCCCTTGCACCGAAAAGGCTCAAAATTATCGAGGCAGATCAATCCATATTCGATGACGACGGGTGGCTGAACAAGCCATTGCTGGAACCAAGAAAAGCTGGCGTGTACGCCAAGTATCGCTATGCCTACGCAAACATGTTGCAGAAGTGGGATCAGCCTGTTTCAGGATTGGAAGTTATGAAATTCAGCAGCCTTCTCGAGCCTCCAGCCGGCCCCGTAACTGGCCCTAGCTTCAACAATCTGAAGGTGGTGCGAGACAAAGGCAGCGCTGCTGAAGGTCACAAGAAGACCGTGAGGCGGTCTCCCATGTCCAAGGCCGAAAAGGAGCAGCTCGAAAAGCTGATTGCTTCACAGCGTGGCCTTGACGTCATTGGTATCTGTCGCGTCCACGAAACGCAGCTCGAACCCATCCGCTACACATCCTCACATGCAACCATGGGTGGTGCGGTCGGAAGCTGCGACAGATGCCGCAAAGTGCAGAATCATCTCATTTGCGCGTATTGCCTGGACCGAATCGGGGCGCTGTTTACGGGATGTCTCGCTTGTGGATGCGTCTACCATATCGCGTGTCTGGGAGAATGGCATGCTGCCGGCGAGACGATCTGTCCTGCAGGTGACGAGTGCGACTGCATCGAAGAAGCTGCCAACGCGCAAGTTGAATCATGGGCCGCACTACGCGGGGCCTTGATGAAAAGGCAACCCGAGCCAAATACGCAGCCCCTAGAGCAGCCGTCGACCACGTTGAACGGCATCATCGACGGCGACGACCTCTTCGCCAGAGAGAGAAGTGACTGGGAGCCTGTTGAGTTCGACCTTTCCAGTCTCCGTCGCGAACTTCGCGAGCAAGACGCCGCAGCGGTCCCTCCACCTCCTCCTCCTCCTCCGCCGCCAACACCACCAGCATTGAGCTTTGGGCGTCTGAAGCAGGTTGGAGCCTGGACGCGAGCTACTACTTTGCGCCAGGCCAGCAAGCGATCTGGATAAGATGACGGAGCGCAGAACGAGTAAGAGTTTTCCATTTCTTTATTTTATCATGATTATAGCGGCATATGTGCTACGTACTAAGAATATACATGCGGCTGCACGTTGGTCACTTAGCTTGGTTGGGAATTTAGGAATTGAGGACACACAAAGACGATATACGACATGCGACATGCGACATGCGGAGGATGCTATGTAGCAGTTTCTTAGAAGGATGAAACCCCGGAATGAAACGACCTCTGTAGAACAACCAGGCTGATGATATATTGAGCTCATTCCAGCATGCAGTAGATGGACAGGCGCGTACTGCTTACTAGGTCTATGAAGTATGTATACAACAGTAATACCAAGGTGTGAAGCTCCCCGAAGCAGAGTGCTCAAGAGATCTATGTAGTGTGATATGACAACCAATCAACCGACACGGGAGTCTATCCCTCCCTGCATGAAACCTACGAAAACGGTCCATCCTCATCCGTCATCTATTCTGTGTTCATATTCACGCCTTCGCCTTCGCTACAGCAAAAGCATTAAGCCTTTACAATCATCCGTTATCGTGGTCTATTCCGTGCCACAACGCACATCTCCGATTATCAAGCGCACAGAACGACTACTGCTCCACGAAAATCATGTATTTTCATCACTGTGTACTGTACCACGGCAGCCAGACCCTCGGGAAAACTAGGTCCTCGTACACAAGACAACGTTTCATCAAGATGAGGCACATACGAGCTTTTCCGGAAGACGGGAATATCTCGTAGCCTGGTTTGGCCCGGGAACTTGCTGGCCTCTGTGTGACGGGATACGAGTAACAGGCGAGCGAGGGCGTGCATGCGGGCCGCATGGAGGGGGGATGTACGAGGATGAGTTCGAGACATTGATGAGCTGTATCTATATGTTGATTCCTTGGTGAGGACTGACAATCTTTGCTTTTGGTTGCCGGCGGGCGGTTTTTTTTTTTTTTTTTTTTTTTTTTTTTTTTTTTTTTTTTTTTTTTTT
>SRPP01000189.1:0-43102 GCA_018360055.1 Claviceps monticola
CCGAGTCCCGAATGCGCAAAGGTGTCGTTGGCGTCGCCATCGTTGCCCGCCGGTGAACCGACAACGTGGCGATTGCGTGGATTGTCGAACTGTGTGATCCGAATTTTTTAGACAATTGTTAAGGATTGTATGAGGCGGCCGCCTACGCACTAACAGTAGCTAGCGCACGGACGAAAAATAGAGGGGAAGGTGCCCGCCATCAATTGATGCGCTCTGTACGGAGTACGGAGTACGAAGTACTTGGTCTTCCAGAAGATCTTCTTCCGTGTGTGTAGGTGGTTCAATTACGGATGAGATGCGTGCCTCATCAAGTAAAGAGCTCTGTGTGAAGGCTGGAAGCTGAAAGGCGGGATTCCAGAGCCCGGTCGCATGCGCGGTTGTGAACTTCAAGACGCCTATTTATCTTGCCACCTTGGCTACCAGGTTCTCTTTTCCGAGATGCTGATTCTTACTACCGCCGGAGCGACAATCCCCTACCTCTCGCGCTGCGCAACAGGTATTCGGTCGCCACGTCCTCAATCGTGCACAAATTTGTCATGACTTTCTCCAACAGAGGATCACGCAAGCTTACTGTAGGATCTTGTGATAGGTCAGTTTGAATCGCAAATGGCTGTCATCCGCTATGCGTCACGTGTTTCCGCCCCCCACCGTTTTGTCGCCGCTCCTAAATCACGTGACTTGACCAAACCTCCAGGCTCCAGCCCCCCAATCACCGTCGCCGCATTTCGCGCATCCGCGGCAAAAAGAAATGCAGTCTGGGCCACTTGCTCAATTGAACACTCTTTTGGATTCCAACCGCAAAGACAATATTCGACGTCCTCGCCGACACTACCGCCCATCATGACGTTGATCGGCTACTCTCTCGCTCCGTTCATCTTGCGACGCCCCTGGCTGACCAAGTTGTTCACGCCGGCCGCACTCTGGTACGCAAATGCCGCTGGTTACAGAAAGCTGGGATTGAGGTAAATGAGCACCCGTCGTCTTTTCCTGAACTTGAATACGCTATGCGGATCCAATGGGGGAGCAGTACATGCATAGAGCATGGAAGATGGGAATGACGAAAAAAGAGGGGGAGTCACACAATTGGATTGATCCTGGCTCGCATCCCCTGCGGCGCGCATGGCATCACATGACGTCTTTCTGCAAGTCTCAAGGTCAGACAGTGACTAATATCGGGTTTCTTTTCCATATAGATACGACGACCTCTACGAAGAGGAGCGCGAATCAGTCCAAATCGCCCTGCGACGTCTCTCCCCCAAGGAAGCCTACGACCGAATTTACCGTCTCCGCCGCTCCATCCAGTGTAGTTACCAGCACAAGCTTCTGCCCGAGGACCAGTGGACCAAGCCGGAGGAGGTACGATTATCAAACTATTCTCTTCCATCCATCGCCACCTCACCTGCTTTCATTGTCTTTCTGGCAATATGGGAGCACAGTTGTATGACTTGCCTACTAACGCGTTGGATCAGGATATTCCCTACCTCAAGCCCCTTATCGCTGAAGTTGAGGCTGAACTAGCCGAGAAGGACGCCCTGGACTCCATGACCGTTTCCAAGTAAAATAGGAATATATGGATGGAAAGAGGGGATTAAGACAGGTCTTCTTGGAGAAGGCAAAATGAATCAATGAATCCCAAATAGAGAGCAAGATGGAGAGGATAAGATGAGAGAAGCCGGGAAGAGAGAAATGGAAGGATGAGAACAACTCATGGAGAGCGGGTGTTTGTGCTGATCATTATGTTGCTGTGCCACAGGGGACGAGAGAGTAAATGCCACTTTAGTTGGGACTATGTATTTCATAGTCCCGTGTACACCTATTCCTACCACTCATAGATATAACCTCGTCTGACATATCCAATGCTCACGGTGGCATGCCATCCTAGCCAACTTGGCCCTCTTCATCCACTCCTTCGACAGCGTGCGGCTCCTCCAGCCTCCCGGTTCCTTCTTCGCCTCTCACTCGTGACCCGTACCTTACTCACCTCTCTGCAATCCAAGTCAGTCCGGTCGAAGACTAACTTAAGTCAAACCCGGGAGTCCCAATGACAGGAACAGACCATTTCACGCGCCCTTCATCGCCACAAATCCTGTTGGACCGTGGCGGAGTTTCACATAGTGTCTTTTGCGCCAGTCATGGCCGTCGGCCGCTTCGAAGTTCGAGGCACGAAGCGAAGGACTTTTGCAGAAGTTTGTAGGATATGTAGTTAAAAGAAAAAAATGTCATTAAACCTTGTATCAACCACCTGTCAAGGGCATACTCAAGCCTTGGTGTAGTACATTACAAACAATCCCATCATTTGATATTTTCCTTCCCTTGACTATTACCATTCAGCTCTTGAAAATCATTCATACCTCTCACATCCATCTCTCGAAGTCGGATGTCTGCGGAGTATCAGCAATTCTCCGTGGCGGGAACGAGCAATACCCATCACTACGCCCTTTTCCAGTCCCCAAATCGACTACTTCAGGCAGAATGAGTGCGCCCTATCCAGTGCACACAGCACATGGCTCCATCCCTTTCCCCTCGTATTCTCCTGGTTATCTTTCCATTCCCTCCCCATTATCTCTTCCTTTCCTCCTCGTTTTGTCTTCGCGATCTCCTCGTCATCTCCTTCCTCTCGTCATCTCCTCGTTTTCTTTTCGTGGTCTCCTGGTGATCTCCTCGTCAAAGATGTATTATCGTGAGCATTATCCATTATCCTCTGGCAATGTGGGACACATGTCCTACTCGACAATCGGTGTTACATGCGCTGATAGAACAATAGGTAGGCAACTTTGTTGTTGTTGTTGTCTCGGCTGGTGTCGTTGATATGCTTCTTCTCGCTGCTCGCCTTACTCGTGCCATTGACGGAGCCGTTGGGTTTCTTGTTTCCACCGCTCGAAGCTGTGACTTGCTTCCATCCGTCTTCATCGCCCGCGTTCTCGTCATTCATGGCACGATATCGATTGGCAGAGGCCACACCGGCCGGAGAACTATCCCCGTGTTTGTCCTTAGCATCCTCCTCTGATCCGATCCTCGCGACCTCATCGCCATGAATTCGGCGAAGAACAGTGTCGTCCATGCGAATCCATTCTCGGCCGTCTTGCCTGCGAACGTCGACTGTGTAATGGCCGCCGCTGGCGTTCTTCCCGTGGTGATACACAACACTGATGAGCTTGTATCGAGGCATTGGACCATTACCATTCATCTTGCAAAATTGGCGTGAGAGTACTTCACGTGGAATGTCAAGCTCCAGGGGATACCCAATCTTTTTCCAGATCTTGACGGTGCCATGACCTTCTGCATCGAACTGGAAGCGCTTCAAATGCAGGATGAGGACAGGAGGCAAAGACTCGATGAACACTTGTTTGATAGCTGTCGCGTCTTTGCGCAGAGGCGAGTTGAAGTATCCGTGTAAATGCTCAGGTTTGGTCAGACCGCGAAGAGCATCCATTACATTCCGGATCTGCGGCGAGCCAATGTCCAATTGGAGTGGCTGGTAGGGCTCTGTGGTGATGGAGTCTTTAAGCCCATGTACCCGGAGCTCTGATCGCAAGAGGCCACCAAAAATCTTTGTGATGGGTGTAGACGAACTGATACCCGACGAGCGAGTGACTGCAGCTTTTTGCTTAGGTCCAACCTCGAGCCAATCTCCTGTCACTTCGGACCCTTCGAGTACGTTTGGCACAGTGGGGGCACCTGCAGCAGACTTTCCGTCTCTGTCGTTCAACGACTTGTTCATGAGGTAAGTGCATTCATCGTCAAGAGTCTGAAGTAGAAAGCCGAGGAATTCCTCAGCATCTTGCTGGTGGCCGTGCTATTGAAGACGAATTAGATGCGGATCAATTCATCGACGGACAAAAAGCATTGCTTACCTCCATGCTTGCAAACCGTGAGAGCTGTCTAATGGCGTCATACACAAACTCAGGCGTGAAAGGTTCTCCAAATTGTTCAAACGTCTCCGGCCTCACAGTATGACTGAGTTTGTCAGCTGTGCTGGCAGAGGTAAGCACTTTAAACTCTTGCATGAAAACAACCCTAGTCAATAATAAGCTATCTGTCCTTCCAGATGCGCGTTCAAAAAGCGATATGTGTACTCACAGGATGTCAACAAGGGGTGTTTCGCTCTTGAAGCTGTGTGCAGCCTTTTGTCTCAGCTGCTCCAGGAATTCGTAGAATGGAGTACAGAACACGAGAACTTGTAGCACCTATCACCAGTTAGACACTTGAAGATTGCATCAATCGTCTCAAATATGTATTCATACCGAATTCATGTAGCACATGTTGCCAGTGTTAATGAGACCTCGGGGCTCGATCAGCGAAACCCTCCTATTGCTGTCTACACGAAAGCTTCGAATGACCTCGTCCAGGGAAGACTTGTGCGCAGGAGACAAGTTTGAGCCGGAACCTCCCATAGATGTAGCAGTCTCTGAGTCTCCTCCCTTTCCTGCAGATACATCTGACGAGGCAAAGAGCTTTGCCCAACTGCTTGGTGGAGCTTTCATGGGAATTTTAGCGGGGGTTGTAGATTCGACAGACTCACTTGGAGCACCTGCTTCTCGAGTAGTATGCTCCTCGGAGTGCTTGGCATCTGCACCACCAGTGACAGTTTCGGGCGCGGCATTGTCCTTCGTTGTGACCGCAGAAGCCTGAATCGGCAATTCAGGTGTAACATCTTTGTTTGGATCCTCATCATTTAAACGGGGAGACGAGGACTTCGGGGAAGCATTGTTATGATCATCACCTGACGGCGCGTCTGACGAGACCGCATGTGTACTCGTATCTGCTGATGAATGCTCACCGGTAGCGACCGGCTGTTCGGAAAAAGACACAGCTTCACTATTTGGAGGTATAGACGTCTTCTTAAGTTTCGACCGCGATGTCCGCCTGAGTCTCGATCGTGGAGTTCGTTTAGGGAATGGTAAGTCTGGCCTTGAATACCAAGGTAGCTATTTGAATGTCCATGTCAGCTTGCTAATCCCGGAACATCGTAGCGAGAAGAAAAAAAGATGCAAAAGATTCAACGTACGGGAGGGCGGAAGATCGGTCGCTCTGAAAGGACAGGAGACGCAACTGGTGGTGATGGTGCCGGCTGAGATGAAGCTGATTCAACAACTTGTGGTGAAAGAGAGCTGGGTGGAGGTATCATCGAGGATGGATGTGTCGAAGGAGGTTGCGCGTGACTCGGAAAGGAGGAGGAAGGAGGCTGATAGGATGTCGCAAGGTTTGGGGATTGCTCATAGTGGCGAGGATAATTTTGAGGAACGCTAACTCCCATCATGGGAGCATACGGATGCGTTGGTGGCGGTGATCTCCCATACGTCTGGTGTGGCATGTTGTATCCTTGGGGAGATGGCATGGCCCCAGTATTATACTGAGGTTGCATGCCATAGTATTGCTGTTGCCCATACCGGCGATGCATAGATGCCATTTGCTGGTCGTGATCGATCAGTATGAAGATCTTGACGACAAGTCTTGAGAAAGGCCTTGGCGAAAGGTTGTCGACGGGGTATTCGGCTTGATGTGGCCCCACATTTATTCATCTTTGGGTCTAGCCCGCTACTTCATCAAACTGTGGGATTCGCTAGCACGGTCTCTGAACTTATTTTGGACACTGTTGTGGACTTGCTGCCCCGATGACATAATTACGTGTGTACATGGTACATAACATCCTTTATTGCCTCAAGAAAAGTCATTTGCCTTTTTTTTGGGCAGTTTCAAAGTGTGTGCTTTACTCGTCGATCACAGCTTGAGAACTCAAAGAGTTCTAGAGAGCGGCACCATGCATTTCAAAGGTCCAGCAGTCATGACATGCGCAATGCTGAATGGATATTTCTTAATTTGCCCAGCGTTAATTATATTATTCATCCATGAACTTCCACCGTCCATCAGGCCTCAAAGCCTCGCGGTAACGTTCTGCTATTGCATGCTCAGTCCTTTTTAGTGCTTCTTTTCTGTCTGCCTTTAGCTGCTGAGTATTAGGAAAGTCGGCGTTCCAGAAGCCAGGGGGGCTTTGCATGCGAGAAAACCTATGTTTGTGTTTGCCAAACTTGTTTGCAAGCTCTTGTGTCTTTGCTTTGATCCACAACTCCATCCTTTGTTCCCTGTCTATGACTGTGAGGCGGTGTGATAAAGCGCCCAGGTAGTCCTCTAAGAGCTTTTGCTCCTCTTCTTCCTGTGCTGAAGTGAGTGGTGGATTTGGCCGCTGGGCAATTGCCATAGCTCTGAACATGCTTCCACAGCAATGCATGTCAACGCATCCGGGTAAGCATGCTCTATCAGCCCTATCCCTCACGACTTCAGAGAAAGCAAAGCCATGACCCTCGTTGGTAGAGGGGTTGACCTTAAAATCACTTAAATGGAGGTCTGAAGGTAGCTTATGACGCAACATTCCCACCGACGGACGATTGTCGGGTTTAGACATCGACGGACGCGACCTGGACTCAGTATCCTCATGCATGGCCGGCTTACGAGGGCCGTGTAGATTTAGATTGTATCGATTCTCATCAAGATCGAATGGAAGTTGTCGGCGTTGAGGCACTCGAAAAGCAGATTCCCAACCCGGATTTGGCAGCTCATTCATGTTTGGCGTCAACGCCGCAATGACATCTGCTTCTTCGATGCCCCCATTAAGGACAAAGTCTAGCCGTTTCTTGGCAGAAGCTCTGGATTCTTCCGCCACCCTGGCGGTATCTATTTCCTCCTCAACATAACAGTCCTCGGCCAATACTGCAATGCCACGATGAAGCTGGCGTCTGCGATCTTTACCGGCCCGCTTTTCATTTGTAGGTTTGATGAGCCGAACGTTGCCATCCAAGGGCATTAATGCGGACTGTTGGCGTGGCACCCGGGCAGATTGAGACTTTCGTGGCGGTTGAGCGTTTAGCGGAGTCACAGCTCCATATTTGAAGCGAGACGTAATATCGGTCTGGGGTCCGTCTTGCTCTAGAAGCGGGCGTTTTCTGGGAGTTTGAACCCTTTGGGCTATGTCTCCCAAGTCAAGGCTGTCCTGTGTGCTAGATTTTGCGGCTGGTGGTGACATATTTGGACTGGAATCGTCGTCCACTTCAGGTTTGACAAGCATTTTGGCATCCGATTCTATCTCGTCATGAGCACGTTTCCGATGACTAACCTTTCGTTCCATTATAACCTCTGGAACGTCAGAAGATGACTCTCGTTTTATCGGGGTGCTACTGCTTCCATGTGCCATGTGGGCGGCGCCGAAGAGACTATTCTCTTCCGAAGCTTCCCCTTGGGTCGTTTGCGAGCTTGTACCTGGCGCAGTCGTTGCATCTCCATCCGGCACATCCTCAGACAATGGAGCAGGCAGCTCTGGCTCGGCCTCTGATGGACCATCATCGGATATGAAACTGAGCGTAGGATCGAGGACCCTTTCCTCTGCTTCCATCCCTGTGGAGGGTGGTGCATCCATGAGAGGTGCTTGATGATCCAAAATTTTGATGTCATGTTGCTCTTCAGCTTCCCGGAGCTTCGTCGTAAGGTATGTTGCATGCCGAGCCCATTGTAATCTCTCCATCTTTCTTCTCTGCAAGGCTTCTTTGGCAGTTTTGAAATTCGCAGCGACGGCGTGATATCTTCGCAGTACCTTTGAGCAGTTGCCCTGGCAGCTCGTGACAGCGGCCGGTGTCGATGATTCAGGCACAACCAGAGTTGGTGGAAGCGCAGAAGAGACGACGGATTGCTTGGGTAATGCATTCTCGATTGCGGAAGGCGGATTCATTTCGGTCTGAGTCTTGACAGAGGACTGTAGTTTGGCTAGTTGCTCACGCATTGCCTCGTTTTCTGCGCGTAGTTTCTCAATCTCATCTAGGTGTGCTTGATGTGTTGCTTGGAAATCCAAAGCCTGAGCCTGCTGATCCTCCCGAAGACCTGCCTCAATCTCGTCGCAGATACCGGAGAGAGCTCCGAACAGGGCTTCGCGGCCTTTCTGAAATCTCTCAGTTGTCATTATGTAGCTTGCCGCCACGCATCTCCCGCATAGTGTGTGTAGTCAAAGAAAATTGCTGCAATCGTCGTCCCTCAGAAAGCTTCGCCACCACGCGCCGCGCCGTCACGACTCACGAGAGCACGTGACCCCCAGCGACTCGCGTTCAGGCAGGGAGTCCGTTCATAGAGGGTTGTCGGCGATCGCGCAAGTTTGTCGACTAAGAATTGCGCAGTAGAGAAACTTTATCACAGGTACGTAGCGGTGACTTGACTTATTCAATGGTTGCCAATGACGACCCGGCGCGTACGACGTTGAATGTGCATCTGGCGTATCGGCGTATCGGCGTATCAGCGATTCAGCGGGTCAATCCGTGTGAGGGCGTCGGCCGCCACTTCGCGATTGTAGCCTTCCCCCTTCCGTTTGCACCAGAATTACGCGTCAATTTATTGTTTTGGGCCTTCATATCGTCGTCGGGCTTCCGAGCAGCTGAAATAGCCTGCATATGCGTAAGTACTCTGGAGTCCGTGACTCCGTACGCCGACTTGGAGCGATCTGGGCGCAATTTGATTGTTGCGAGCTACATGTATTGCCCCGCTTTCCCGGGAAGGACAACTCGCCCGACGCCACTCTCGTGCGACTATGTACCTTTAATCACTAGCCACACGGAGTACCTCGCCTCCTCTTTTGGTCTTCAGTACTCTGTATTGCGGCCAAGAATGAGCCCCGCTAAACGGCAGTTTAATGCCAAAAACTTTTCCCATCCTCGTCCCGACCACTTCAGATACCTTCATATCGCCCGTCGACTCGCCGTATTTCCGTCCATCTACAATCATCACCAGTTCCTACTTAGATGTACGTCTTCACCCTCTCTAAGCAACACTTCATGAGCATTCTCTGGCATTTGAGGACGTCGTTTGAATACGACCACTGTACCCGCGGTCCTACCAACAGAGATTTCATGTTGTCGTTGTCAATCCTTTATGGCACCGTGCCATCTTTAATCGCCGAGTTACTGACACTGCGGTCACGAGCAGAAATCAATCCTCCGTCTATCCAAAACCATGGACTACACTCCCAACACTGGCGCTGCTCGTGGAGCATGCTACTCTTGTGCGTTCAATCCTCGGCTCTCTCCCAATACATTGCCTGCTTCTTCTTTCATTCTCTTGTCACCAATCAGCATGAAGCAGAGTTTGCTTCCTTTCATTTTCGTTTTCTGTTTCCCCGACTCGACTAGAGCTGCCGGCATATCCTTAGCTAACGTATATCGACGCAGGTGGCAACCCGGGACACCAGGTACAATTGAGTTCTGTGTCGATCTTCATCCTGAATCGTGTGGAAATTGACACATTAGCCTAGGCTCGCGATTGTCCCTCCAAAGGTCCTGCTAAGTGGTAAGATGGTGAAACAGCCGGACAGTTGCATTACAATGCTGACCTGAAAATATAGCTACAACTGCGGAGGTATGCTCTTGACTACAACTGCGTCGTATTAATTGAATATGTGCTGACTTCAGCCTAGGCGAGGGTCATATGAGTGAGTGACTGAGATATCCTCTTGCACCAACCACACGCTAACTTTTGCAGGCCGTGACTGCTCGGAGCCCATGAAGGACAACAAGTCTTGCTACAAATGCGGTCAAGCTGGCCACATCTCCCGTGACTGCGGTGCTGGAGGCGGTGCTCCTGGTGGCCAATCCACTGAGTGCTACAAGGTACAGTGACTGCGTAGGATCCGACCTTTTCCGACAGACTGAGCTGACATGACGAAGTGTGGCGAACGAGGCCATATTGCCCGAAACTGCTCTAAGGCCGGCGGTTCCTTCGGCGGCAACTCGTACGGAGCCAGCGGCTACGGCGGCGGTGCTGGCAAAACTTGCTACTCTTGCGGCGGCTACGGCCACATGTCCAGTTAGTACCTCCAACACGTGCTCGAACAGCCTGGAAACAATTCTAACAACATATACAGGAGAGTGTGTCAACGGCATGAAGTGCTACAATTGTGGCGAGTCTGGTCACTACTCCCGTGACTGCCCTAAGGAATCGTCCGGTGGTGAGAAGATCTGCTACAAGTGCCAGCAGAGTGGCCATGTCCAGTCTGCATGCCCCAACAACTAAGGGACTCTTGCAAACTTACGCATGGTGGCCCTGGAATAACTCCACTGCCTCACTGAACAAGGGAAAAACTGGTGTAGCAGCTCCATGATACCCATGACGAATATGCTATGTTTTCGGTTCACTTGCTTTAACCAACGTTTCACGCCAAAGCTATCTTATGTTCCTACTCATCTCCTTTGTCGTTTGGGGCGCTCCATTTGCGAGCAACCCCAAAGTTTTATCTTTGGCAACTTTCGGCTTTCATGTATAGGATCTGGGGTTCACCAGCATTTAATGAGTCGTCTTCATATGTCTACAAGGTCTTGAGACACACGTTGAACACGGCTTGCCTGGAAATCACGGCGTTGAGCTCTTCACCACGGAAGTGCAGTTGGACCCGGACGAGAATTTCGTGGTTTTTCGTAGCCCACACATACGCCTTGAACGGCAAGATAGCATCAAAAAGAAGAGGAACAAAGATTAGTCACATGGCTTTTGCATTTTTTTTTTTAATTGATGTCCCTGTCCGCCTGTCTCCGTCTCCCGTAAAGAACGCTGCTCGCTGCATGGACATTTGACAGAGAAATCTTCGGTGCTCCTCTTTGCGAATGTGGCAGCAATAGTTCAATCCTGGGTCAGTCTCCTTTTACGTGAGACGAAGTAAGCTTATCAGCCGTGGCCTTCAAGTAGCCTCTTTTACTTTGTCCACAAGTGCCCACAATTGGCCGCACAATACTGTGTAGGTGTTGAATTCTGTCCCAAATTACGATACAGTGAGGCACATGGTGATCAAGGGACAGGGCAGCTCAGAGGAACTTGGCCATATCCAGCTTATTGACTGCTTCCGTGAGATAGATGACATTGAATAACAAAAGTCCCCCGTTCGCAAACCCAAAACATCAATGTCAAGTCGTCAAAACTGGAACAAAAACAAGATGACGACTCACGCGATACATAGTAAATACATACGAAATCAGCCTTTCAACATGATGAATTACAACATAGCTTTAGGAAAGTCCTTCACAGCCTGCCGAACCCCCAAATCAGCCAGAATATCTTCCGCGCCGCCCAAGATGGAATCAAACGCAAAAGTTCGATGATACATCTCGATATGTTTGCCCATTCCAGTCTGTGTAAGGCCTCGGCCACCCCAAATCTGAATTGAATCATCCGAGATTTGTTGAGAGGCGCGGGTTACGCTCATCTTGAGAAGTGCGATTGGGCCAGCGAGGTGCTGGGCTTGTAGTTTGTAGGGCATGTGGCACATTTGATATGTGATGGTTTCGAGCCATGACTGATTAGCTTCCACGAGGGCGATCATCTTGGCGATTCTGTGGACAATTTAGTATAATATATTCTTCGAATGGCAAGATGTTTCTTTGTTTTGGGTTGGGGGGCGTCCTTACTTTTGTCGAATGACGGGCTGGTCAATGAGTCGTTTGCCAAAGACGAGGCGCTGATTCGCCCACTTTAAGCATTCTTCCACTATTACTCGCGAGACACGGATGGAGCCGCCTGTTTGAAAGATATTAGTGGAAAAAGATCCATTGCGAGTGCCAAGTGGAAAAGCACTGGGGAACGTACAAGCCATCGTCCAGCGTTCGTGGTTGAAATTGCTGAGTATCACATGCATGCCCTTGTTTTCCTCGCCCAAGAGATTCTCGACGGACACTTTGACGTTATCAAACGTGATGTAGCTGGTTCCAGCAGCAGCAGAGTACGATGTCTTGATGGGCTTAGTCTCAACGCCTTCGCCTCGCTCGATTAGAAGCACGCTCAGACCCTTTCCTGTGCGGACACCCGTCACGAAATAGTCGCAGAACGTCCCATTCGTGATCCACTTCTTGGTGCCGTTGACAATCTAGGTAGGCATCA
The DNA here is from genome assembly GCA_018360055.1 of Claviceps monticola. Taxonomy (NCBI): domain Eukaryota; kingdom Fungi; phylum Ascomycota; class Sordariomycetes; order Hypocreales; family Clavicipitaceae; genus Claviceps; species Claviceps monticola. The sequence continues at coordinate 11,899 of SRPP01000189.1, forward strand.
TTGTGTCAGAACATTACTTCTCTTCTCTCATATAATGTGCGAAACTCGTTTTTGGGGGTTGAAGAGAGAGAGAGAGAGAGAGAAAGAGAGAGAGAGAGAGAAGAAACATACAAAGTGTTTGCCGTCAGGTGTTCTCTCAGCAGTGGTTCTAATGGCAGAAACATCAGAGCCAGCAAAAGCTTCCGTAATAGCAAGACAGAGCTTCTTTTGACCACTAAAAACAGAGTCCGCAATCGTCTTCTTCCAAGCCTCGTCCTTGGCAAAGTTCAAAACGGCAGTCAGACCAATCGTCATGCCAGCCAAATTTCCATCCTGGAAACCCCTCGTCATGGTCCGGCTAAACTCTTGCGCAACGATCATGTCGTGAAAGTAGTCAAACTCCTCGCCCTTGACCGCGCCGTCCAACAAATCCACCCCATGGAGATGCTTCCCCGGGCCGAGTTTCATGTGGAGTATTCCCTTTTTGCTCATGAGATCAATCATGTCCTGGCTAATGTGGCGACCGGTCGATTCACACTCTTGCGCCTCGGGGAGGAAGTGCTTCTCTGTGAACACCCTCATGGCTTTCTGCAAGCGACGGTGTGAATCGCTGAAGTACGGGTTCTTGAAGTGCTGGACCAGCCATAGGGGCTCCGCGTAGGGCACAGGGCTGAGATCGCCAGGCTGAGGCACAATTACCTGAGGTTTCTCTCCTTCTATTGTGCCAATGGCGAGGTCCGCGTATTTGGCGAGGACTTCCTGGCGATGGAGGTTGTAGAATGCGGTGGTGGCATCCTGGCCAGCGACCTGATGGAGGACGCTCTCACCACCGGGATGGGCCATGATGAATTCTGAGAGGTCATATACGATGCTGTCGATGATGCACCATAGGGAATCTTCGCTAGTGTGATTTCGCACCTCTTCGCGGGTGAAGGTCTTGGCTTGGGGCGCCATCTTGATTCTTACCTGCTTGCGCCGTGCTGGGTCGTTTGCCGTGATTGAGAGAAGAATGTAGCTTTAGAAAGGAGGTCTCGCTACGAATGGCAGGACGAAGGGGAATTGATTCAAGGTGAAAGCAAATGAGCATCGGCTAACTATCTACACTCTAGTTAACGAGTTGGAGATGGTACGAAGGATTTGAGGTTCAAGGTTGCTGCCGGCAGCCGAGGCACTTGTTCGGTACATGGTACCTGCCTGTACAGAGCACCAGTCCGGGGTACTAGTAGGTAACCTCGGTCTCGGAAGGGTTGATGAGAGAGAACGAATTACATACAAAGTCTGCGATTGGCCACTAATTTGACCGGTCACCAAGGCGATTGTGGGGGTGGAGTCCTGGTCCGTCTTCCATGCACGTACAGGTAGGTACAGGTAGGTACACAGGTAGGTACACAGGTAGGTACACAGGTAACTAGGTCCTCCGTAAATATCTGCTCGATTTGTTCAGTGCAACTCCTAGTTATCTTTCTACATGTTGAATATTATGTTTTGCTCTTGGAACAAACTTTAAAGCTGCCTCCTCCAGTGGCAATTGAGGTGCAAGCTTTTTCCTGTCCAGATCTATGTATAAGGTATGTACATACGGCGTTGTGTTGTGACAACATGATGTGACCATCTTGTCTACATCGGAGAATTTACCAACATGCATGAACGATCTCGGCAAGCTCCCCGAGCCTTCTTTTCTTGTTGCCGTGAATGACCAACACAGCGGAAATGACACCATGCACGAGCCCACAACTTGTAGGTCCCTAGCAGATTGGTACATCTGCGGTTAGTGGCCGGATTTGTCACTAAAATATAACTATCTTGACACGGGATTGTTCAACCTGGCTACCAAAGACTCTGAGGAATCCAGCTACTGGTCGGCGACGGTCGCTATTTGGTCAACCTTCATGGGCTTTGGGGTCGAAAATAACGTAGTAAAGTTGCCCTAGGGTATGTAGGTTCAAACTAGCGAGGTCATTGAACATGATTGGGCTATAAGTGAGGTTCATATACTTTGATTACATTTATCTTCGTCTATTAATACCAGGATTAAGAGGTCAAGACGATAAATCTTTTGTTAGCATATTCGATTTATGTCCGGCTATGACAGGCTGGAACGAATGTGTACCAGGGATTTGAGCGAGGTCGCGATGCTTACTCTCTCGTATGCCTCCGACAACAGCCATCGTCCTCTGCCCAGGCTCTCACAGACCCTGTAGCATGATCACGGACTATTCATTCTATGTGTGATGACAAGGTAAGATTTAGACGACAAAACAATGTTCCGATCCACGGGACATTGCACCACGACAGCGCGGACGACGAGTGACCGATACCGTATACGCTGCTCAATGCCCATGAAGAGATATAGGAGAAACGGCCTAAATAGATACAGATTTTCAGCTTCCAAGACATTTCGTCATAGAATAAGCTATACGCAACAGAGAAAACTTCTGTAGACCTAAAGACCTACCCAGTGGATTCAATCATACGTGACTGACAAAGTACGCAGTACCCTCTTGGGCAGCCAAACGATGCGCCGAAATCTGGAACCTGACGATTCGGAACCTGGGTTTCTTGGCGAAAACTATGCACAGCTTCAGAAAGTCACACAAATCCAATAAGCGCTGATGAGAGCAAACCGAACCGAGGGATGCTGCCCAAAGTCTTGGCAGAGCTCTCGTGGGATCTAGTACAACTGTTTCACTGACTGAGCGATGGACAATGGAGCAATGCCGCGATTCAAATATCAGAAGATGGAAACAGGGAGAGCGTATAGCCGAATTGTTCGCCTCGATGAAACGACTTCACTACGGTGTCTTTGCGGTCTTATGTAACTGCTCGATAGGACACGACACTCCCACACACGAGGCATGACAAACGCAATCGCTGTGACACCATCATTTCCGCGCCGCATGAAGAGCGCGATGCCCTGGGGATTCGCTTTTCTATCATTCAATGAATATGATACCATGTGCCTTTCGCGTAAATCGTGTCGTCATATAACAGGAGTTGTACAAGCGGATCGTAGCACCACTCATCAGTCAGTACTTTCAGACGTGTGCTCTCTCCCAACAGGCTATCAACATCGTAAAGGCCGAGGCCCGGACTCGGGTATATACATATGCAAGTTCAATCGCGGAAAGATGGTGGGTGGTGTGATGGTGTCAGGTTGACCATCCCTTGCTCATCTGAACAGCCTTTTCCCATGTCTCAAACCGCTTACTCGCATCTTCAGTAGATATTTGAGGCTTGAACATGGTGCTACCTTCCGTGTTCACATCTTTAAGATCATCAAAGGAATCCCACACCCCTGCGGCAAAGCCAGCGGCAATGGCGGCGCCGAGGGCAGTCGTTTCACGCATCGCGGGTCGATTGACGGGGATGCCTATCAAGTTGGACTGCGTCTGTTGTTGTTGTGTATATTGTTAGCAGGCGCGAGCGGACGTTACACTTTACCGGGAAAAGTTGGCCCCGACGAACCAAATAAAGCAATGAACGTTATGGATGCGAGCGCACAAGCTCTGAGAACCACTCACCTGCATGATAAGATCGGCGTTGCACATGCCGCCATCAACCGCAAGCTCGGCAAGCTGCTTCCCACTGTCCTTGGTCATGGCGTCAAGAATGGCTTTGGTCTGAAAGCAGGTGGCCTCCAGGGTCGCACGAGCAATATGCCCGCGCTTGGTGTAAGCAGTGATGCCAAAGATTGTGCCCCGAGCATCGTCAATCCAGTAAGGCGCAAAAAGACCACTGAACGCAGTGACAAAGGTGCACCCGCCATTGTCGTCAACCGTCTCGGCCAAGGCACTGAGCTTGGACGGGGTCTCCATGAAGCCAAAGTTGTCCACCAGGAAATTCACACTCGAGCCGGCAACGGCAATGCTGCCTTCGAGGGCATACATGGTCTTGCCCTCGCCAAAGTCGAACGCGACAGTGGAGAGCAGACCGTGGGTGGATATCACGGGTTTATCACCCACGTTGTACAGCAGAAAGCACCCGGTGCCGTATGTGTTCTTGGCCAGGCCGGGCGCGAACCCCTTCTGCCCGACCAAAGCGGCGGATTGATCGCCCAGACATCCCATGATTTTGGTGCCACTTAGACTTCCGCCCGAAAGAGCGCCGTAGGCCTCGGGATCAGCGGAGCGGACAATCTTGGGCAGAGCCACCTTGTTGCAATCGACGCGGAACCAGTCAATCAGCTCGGCATCGTACTCCAACGTATGGATATTCATGAACATGGTACGCGACGCATTGGATGGATCAGACACGTGTACGTTGCGGGAGGGACCGCCGTTTAGCTTATAGACCAGCCAAGAGTCGACGGTTCCGAACGCGAGATTGCCCTTTTCGTACGTCGCCTTGACCTCGGGCACGTTGTCGAGAAGCCATAGTAGGCGGCCCACGGAGGAATACGTGGATAGGGGCAGGCCGCAGCGCTGGGTCAGCTCGCCGGCGCCGATGCGATGTTTGAGGCGCCTAACAATATCCACGTTGCGAGTGTCGGTCCACACAATGGCATTGTATAGTGCTTTGCCGGATTTCTTGTCCCAGACCACGGTCGTCTCGCGCTGATTCGTGATGCCTACGGCTACGATTTGCTCGCGCGAGTGTCCCTGGGATTCGAATTTCTTGACGGCTTCATCGATACATTCGTTTACAGACGAAATGAGCTCCTCGGGATCGTGCTCGTGCCATCTGGAATGGTGCCGCGTCAGCAGACCTTCACCAGGGAAGTTGCAAGTCGCAAGTGATGTAATCAATGTGCGAGACAATAAGTTCAAGACCTGACAAATGGAAAGAATTCGTGGCTTACCCAGACTTGGGATAGATCTGCTTGAACTCAAGTTGATGGAGAGATATGACTTGGCCTTTGTCATTGAAGACGAGGAATCGAGTGCTCGTAGTGCCTTGGTCAATAGCACCAATGAAGGTGTTGGGAGCCATATTGGAGTTGCCGAGATGTCTGGATTGGGAGAAAGCTATGCGCCGGCTACGAGGGCTGCATTCAAGAAGTTTGGAGCGATGACAACGCAGGACATGTGAAAATGCTCACGAAGAGAGGAAGGGTGGCAATCTAAGATGGCGCGACCCAGCATTTGAGGCGTGTACGAGACGGCATGTTTAAAATGCGGGGAAGACGTGGTAGACGATAACGGTGTTGTGATGTATGATGTATGATGTATGATGTGTGTACGTACATACTTCGTACCGAGCCGAGAAGAAGGTGGTCGCCTGACTCAAAGGCGGCGCGATCGAGTGCGGGGCTCAGAAGGATAAGAAGGATAGATCATTCACGTGAAGATCTCATTCATAGCGGCAGCAAGATGTGGCGGCTTAAAGTGTGGCTGTACGGAGTATGTATGTATGTATCTTCATGTGGCGGCAACGGGGTCCTTGTTGTCTGACGGGACGCGGAAAGCCGCCGGGACGCTAACAGCAAACCGGCAAGTGAAGTGGCCATAAACGCGAGGCTGAACATGCCACGTCTTGATTCTTGAGACAAAGACGGCAGGCAGTTTGTGTGCCCGGCGGCGCGCCGAGGAGAGACATACGGAGTAGTTATAGCTGTTGCCGAACGATGATTTATTTGTTCCTGACTATAGTTATATGACAAAAGTATTATTGCTATAAGGTAACGACGGAAAGAAGTCCAGATCGGGGATTTGGCGCGACTACGCAGTACATACAGAGTATCCCCAACAAACAAAATTTCCTCACGGGCGTTGCTTTCGGCAACTGACCATCGGAAGCCGCAAACTCTTGTGGCTCCTCAGCCGCCCCAATAAAATGTATGAATGTCTGAATGTCTGATCAGACATTGAAGAGGTCTCATGGGGGGATCTCACGGCGGGATTCACGACGTTGGATTGGGGTTGACGGGCTCTGCGACAGTAGCATTCATACCAGGCGCGGCGGGAAACCGGGAATGCAGTGCGGAGGTGCGCCAGCGCGACAATGCATCCCGTCTTGGGTCGCGTCAGCGCAACGTCTGACGTTGCATTATAGCAAGCCGGCGAAAAGCGCATTCCAGCAGCGTTGAACACAAAGACTGGGCGTTCTAACGAAGTATGGATGATCCTCGAGCAGGTTTGCGACTTGCAGATGATTGAGTGGGGGGGAAATGCATGACGGTGGTGGCGGCGGTGGCGGCGGTGGCGTTGCGCCGCAGATTTCTCAAGACAGCGAAACAGCGGACAGGCATGAAATAGAAAATACTTAAGGTGGGGCGCGTAAGTAAGTGGGGAAGTGGGGGAAGAAGCGATCATCCATGGGACCCTGGCACCTTCCTTGTCGAACCAAAAAGTTCCCGGACCAGATGACTGTCGTATAGATGTACATAGTTGTATGTTCGGAGTATGTTCGGAGTATGTACGGAGTATGTACGGAGTAGATGGTCGACAAGATGGCGATCGCATGCAGCGCAATCTCAGCTGCGGGCTCCGTCAAGCGCTCATCCCACACTTGGAGATCAAGTTCCGCGGCGATGCTTCATCCCTTTGAAGTTTGAATTGAAGTCTTGGGCCCATACGTAGGATCTTGAACGTCGGACATTGAACTTTGGACATTAGACCCGGTTGCGAGAACAACGCTGGGCAGGCGTGCAGCGTCTCCAGGTTGCGTCGCATTATCAGTATTTACACTTGATACACCATGTCTCACAATCAACGGCTTTTTCACGGTTGTGCCATGTGGCTCCGGCCGCGAAGACATAGTTACATAGCTACCGTGCTCCACGCTGCAGAAAGTCGCTGGGCCGCGGGAGCATGAAGCCTCAGGCGCATTGTGCCAAGCCACATCGCGGCTGGCGAAGTAAGTTCTGCCACGGCGTCAACAAGAGCCAGAGGATGAACGATCGAAAATATGGACAGGACTTAGAAATCTTGGACAGTTGAACAGTTCGAACAGCTGCATTATGCTCGTCACTTCGTGGCCCGCCAAGTCTCACCGGCTGGCCCGAACTACGTATTCCCCGCTACTCAAGACGGACAAGTCAGTAAGTCAGCCCTCTAGAGTCAAATCACTTTCAGCATCGCGCTTGAGTCTCGTCTTTGACACAACGTCCGTGACACAACGTCCGACTCAGACCAAGCCATGGAGGCTGGAGCAGAGTTTACCTTTTCCCGCGCCCCCGACCCCCCCTTGCTTGGTCTTGTCCTTAATCCTGCGACCACTTGCAGAGTCCTACCCACCGCCATCACCACCAATACGGATGGATACTGTTACAGATTTTCTCTCACGGGCTCTCACAGGCTATCACAGGCCTCTTGACACGCCCAGCCCCTCCTGCGAGTCCCGTTACTCCCGTATGCATTGAAGCCTTGCCGCGATGGCTTACCGTTGCATTCAGGTAGTACCCCATTTTCACCCACTTGTCACGGCATCCTGGGGCAAGTCAGGGGACGGAGGGGAAATGCTCGTCGTGTATGGAGTACAACGTGCTAACGTGCTTTGTTCCCCTCTAGGATTCTCCATTCCGTCATCTCTCTTGTCGTCACGTCTCGTGTGTTTTCGTGCCATTCGACACCCCCTGCTCATCAGGAAGCACAAGAACTGTTTCGGCATTGATGAACCCGGTGGTATCCGATCCCATCGTCGTCCAAAATACCTCATTTGCTGTTTCTTTCCATAACACCCCCTACCATCACTGCAACGTCTCCGTGACCGCATAATACCACCAGTTACCACACGCTGCCACAAGTTGCCCCAAACATCCTCTTTGATCTCTATCCCTGTCCCTCCATAACATATAAGCAGCTACTCTTCCCCTCGCTGCGCCTCCTCATTTCACATCCACATTCCATCTTCAGCATCCCACTGATCAAGAAAGCCATTTCCCACTTTAACCATGCCAGAATCATCTGTTGACAAGCCTTTACCCATCTTCAAAGTCGACATGGGTAACTCACATTCGGGACATGACGTTCACAATGGTCACGATGGCCACGACGACTCTTCAACGGCGGGTATGATCCGGGCCGAGGATGTGCCTCGGTGGTCCAGGATTCGAACCATCTGGCAGGATGCCTTTTCTGAGTTTCTGGGCACCATGATTCTTGTTCTATTCGGAGATGGCGTCGTTGCTCAGGTCTTGCTGAGCAACAATCTGAAGGGCAACTACCAGAGTATCTCATGGGGCTGGGGGTAAGTTTCGACCATATTTCTCCTTTCATTCTCCCTTGTCTTCTCCTTTCTCTCATCATTGAAGGATCATTCTTTTTTGGTTCTCTTCTTCCACTGTTCACTATAAACTTAAAATGTTTCATCCCCATATCTCTACCGTTGGTCATGAGTACACACAGCTGACATGTGGACAGCATTGGTGTCATGCTCGGAGTCTACGTGGCAGGAAAATCAGGGGGCCACATCAACCCTGGCGTCACGCTGGCCAACTGCGTGTACCGCGGCCACCCATGGCGCAAGTTCCCCGTCTACCTTCTGGCTCAGCTTGCAGGCGCCATGGTCGGGGCTGCTATTGTATATGGCAACTACCGGTCAGCCATTGACTTCTTCGAGGGAGGTTCCAACCTGCGGACTGTCACGGGCCCGAATGCCACGGCCGGCATCTTTGCCACCTACCCGGCCCCTTTCATGACCCGAACCGGCATGTTCTTTTCCGAGTTCATCGCCAGCACTCTTCTTCAATTCGTCATTTTCGCCATGCAGGACAACGCCAACATTGGCGCAGGCCCTCTGTTGCCTCTCGGGCTCTTCTTCCTGATCTTCGGTATTGGCGCTTGCTTCGGTTGGGAAACCGGCTATGCCATCAACCTGGCCCGTGACTTTGGTCCCCGTCTTGTCACGTACATGATTGGCTACGGAACCGAGGTCTGGTCCGCTGGCGGATACTACTTTTGGGTATGGACTGTCAAACTTGGCCAGTGAACCACTGAACATGGATCTTTGTTGAGTAGCAAGCTAACATGTGACAGATTCCCATGGTCGCTCCCTTCCTCGGCTGTCTCACCGGTGGTGGTCTATACGATTTGTTCATTTACACAGGAGAAACCCCCATCAACACCCCATATCTGGGATTCAACCGGCTGCTGAAGCCATACCCCCGCGTGTGGTCCAACTCCCGCGGCAAGGCCGTCGACTCCCAAGTGTAGATCACTTGCAGTTTCTAAAGGAAACATTACACGACATGGTGTCTTTATACACATCAAAGAATCGTTGTACATACACGAAAAAAGTGACTTATTAAAGGACAACACAGAATCGACAGCAACCACAGACGCGAGAATCAATTGGAATGCTGGCTAAGGAGAAAATGAATACCAGGATATCATGAAGGAAGAGTTCTTTTGGGCTTATACCATGGACATGGGCGTTGTTTATTTGAACTTTTGAAGCGTGGAGCTGCATGTTTGGGTCACGGATTTGGGTTCATGGAGTTGGTGATTAGTCGCTGAAAATACATGCTTGAAGCGGCCTTTGAAACTTTCTTCATCTTGATTACTGTCGGCCATGACGCGTGAAATGACATGATTTGTTGTTGACCATGGACGGCCCATCTGCTATTTGCTTGCCCGAATCACACTTGACTCGTTTCATCACCCATCTGTACGACCGTACGACGGCACACCCTCATTGAATTTCGCCTCGCTATGATGGCACAACTGCAACAACATCGCCAAACACGGTCACAATTCGGCTCAACTTGCGCTTCAGTACAATGCCACGAGTGCAACATTCCCAACACGGGCATCACAAGACATCCCTACACCAGCATTCTCGAGTCTCGACCGCCTACTGATTCATCGGCATCCCCCTCAACCCCCCTGGGCCCCGAGCCCCCGCACAACAAGGACTAACAAACCAGCATAAACCTCCCCCTCGAACAATGCGGCGCACCATGTTTATCCTTTGTGTCCCTTGACTCCCTTCCCCTCGATGCATCTCTTGTAAGTTGTAAGTTGTAAGTGTGATGCAAGACAAGCGCTATCTCTGCACGCATAAATCGGATCGGATCTAGTCCGAACGTCTCCCCCTCCTTTTGTCTTCCCATGTCTCGGGTTGCTTTTGCGTATGCACCTAGTTAGGTCCTACACACATACATACAACTACATTTATTTGTGTGTTATGTATCCCCATCGGGTCATTGCACTTGACGCGCTAAGTCCGACCCCTGCCCACTGCATTTGCACGCACCATGTTCATCAGGGTCCTCCCCTCCCCCCCCTCGGAAATACCGAGTCAGGGAAACTCGTTTTGAAGTCCGTTTAGTGCCCGGGATCCCTATTAGCGGTTCCTTGAATACCCCTGCCAATCCCCTGGATCCACGGATGGGTCCTGGATGCACTGACCAGGATCAAAGATTTGCCAGATTCGATGGGCGGGCGTTTGCATCGCATGCATCGAGTGGCTCGATTCTTTTTTTTTTTTTTGGAGCAGGGGACCAAAAAGGCGATGAAGATCGGGAGAGGGGGGTTTTCAGGGGCCGGGGTTCGGCGCCAAGAATTACCTATGTACCTAGATACCTACGGAGTACTCCGTACATACGAATGTCCACATAGTACATACCCCCACTTTGTTGACGTAGTTTTGTTAAGGGCATGAATTGTACGAATATGGTCTTTTATGCGTTTGCTTGAGAAGAGGGGACAGTGGCCTTCGTGGAGGGGCGGCATTGATGGGTTTGGAAACGCATGACGTGATGCGGGGATGGAATGGGTGAGTTGGCGCTGGAGGATGTGTTTCTTTGAGGGGGAAGAAGGGTTGTGGGAGGCGGTGAATTGTGGTGGTCATTGATGATGATGATGGTGCTTTAGGTAGTTTGGTGGGGTGGTGAATCTTGCGATTCGGTATAAGTGCCTGGTCGCTTTGGGACGGGGTTATGGCGATGCAAGTGGGAAGAAGACGGGAGTTGAAGACTTGAAGTCAAGCGACTGGTTCAGTGGCTCATCCGGCGGACGGAGGTGAGACACTGAGACTCGAGGGACAGTCTTTGACTCTTTGGATTTTTTTGTGCTTTTTGATGCGGAAACTAACGGAGAACAGGCCGTTACACACGTGTGAAGAGAGCAAGGGGCCTTGATCATCGTATTTCGCGAATCGCGACCGGGTTGCTCCTGCCCTGCAGCGTGAATGGGGTCTTCAGCGCTAAGATCGGCAACCAGGGCGCGCCAATCTCCGAGCAATTGATGCGAGGTACGATATATACTCGTGCCGAGGCAGATGAGCGCTGAGGGATATTACAGGCGGCTTTTGTTACCTCATGTTCTTTTGGTCGCTCTAAAGGTGTGGATGTGCAGTGCTACCAACTTGCACCTTGAGCTTGAACACCCTCCATCACAAGTACACTCCACCACGAAGACACATGTGTACGGAGTATTAAATTTCACATCACTTGTCTTGGATAGACAGTAGACCTTGTCTACTTGTAATCTGTACCACTTCATCACGTATATCGTCACGTATATCGTCACGTGGACCCTCTACTCTTTACAATCCATTTGTATGCTGTTCAGTAGACTATGTCCTGCGAATTGAGGAGCCTGTCTTGTCCCATCCCTATGGTATATGGAGCATGTAGAGTCTGCCTTACTTTTTCAAATCTCATCTCCTGCGTTTTTGATCAAACTCATCTAAAGCATGCGAACAAGAGCGCACGTTGTGGTGACGGTACCTGATATGAAATTATCAATCACATACATTGTCTATGCCAGGTAGGTAGGTAGTTCTCCACGACCTACTCCGTACAAATTTACAGTCATCTTCCATAGGCAATGCGGGAGAAACCTAAAAAGGACACCCACTACATATCTAGGTGTCGTTTTTAGGTTTCACCCACGAGAGGTAGAGATCAAGTCAACCCTGTGCCAATGTGAATCATGCCTTGGTGCTTTTGCAATTGTAAAGTTACCATTACGGAGAGGTATATTGTGATGCGCAGCACCACTCAATTGAGTCGGTAGAGTCGGTAGAGTCGGTAGAGTCGGCACAACGCTCAGCACGACCCAACACCAGCAGTCATTCATTGCGACGATGCAACTGAGGAATATCAACGCACATACATACTCCATTCAACAATTACAAAGCCAATTGTTGTGAAACAGGCCTTGTTTCGCAAATTTCCACCTCATAAGCTGCCGCATTGCAGCGTTGCGTCCCGTCCATCGTGTCGCACCGTCACACCAGCGATGGCGCTGCCGCACGTTTGCGCACGTCTCCCGCACGTTCTCCCGCGCGAAAACCTTCCATGATCCCGCTTGGTCTCCGAGACTGTGGCCATCGCGCGGCTCTCATTGCATCGGCCGTCTGTTGTCAGTCTTTTCTTGCTTGTATCGCCCCTCTCCTCTGATTCTTCCCATGACTCCGGTGGACGTGCGAGATTGCTGGCATCTAGACTCTAAATATTCTAGCCGAGATTCCAATCTTCTTAACTTCTGCATCTAACTAATCTTTCACGGCCCCACCCTAATTGCCGTTTTTGCCCCCGTCGCCGGCGTTGAGCAACGTGACAACGCTGTCATCCGCAGCTCCACTCACTCATCACTCATCACTCATCCATTCACCGGGTCATCACTCATCACTCATCACTCATCCACAATGCCACAATGCCACAATGCCACAATGCCACAATGCCACAATGCCACAATGCCACATCCATCATTCATCATCCATCATCCGTCCTAACCTCCAGGCAACCCGCCTTGAATCCTTAGATTTGGCCTTCTCTTGCGACTACACAACAGCACACGCGCGCCTACACACGCGCCTACACACGCGCCTACGCTAACGTACCATGGCCTCTCGCCTCTCCAGTCTCAGGCGTCCACTCGTCGCAGCATCCGTCATCGGCCTTGGCACCGCCGCCACCATCCATTACAACAAGTCCCGAAAAAGCCTCTCCCACGACAAGGCCTTGGTGCCTGTCCAGCGCGATTCCCAAGGCAAAATCAAGTCCCCGACCTTCCCGGCCGTCAAGACTCGCGCCGAGCAGCTCGCTGCCCTCCGACGCCATGACGGCAGCGACCCCGACGCAGAGTATGATCTACTCATCATTGGCGGCGGCGCAACGGGCACCGGTATCGCTCTCGACGCCGTGACGCGTGGTCTCAAGGTTGCCCTGGTAGAGCGCGACGACTTCTCCGCTGGAACCAGCTCCAAGAGCACCAAGCTCGTCCATGGCGGAGTGCGCTACCTTGAAAAAGCCGTCTGGAACCTCGACTACCCGCAACTCGAGCTCGTCATCGAGGCTCTCCGCGAGAGAAAGGGCTTCCTGCACATCGCGCCACACCTGTCGCGGTCGTTGCCCATCCTGCTGCCCCTGCAGAGCTGGTTCCAGGCGCCGTATCTCTGGGCCGGCTGCAAGATGTACGACCTGCTGGCCGGGTCGCAGGGTCTCGAGAGTTCGTATCTGCTCAGCCGGCGCAAAGCCCTCGAGGCGTTTCCTCTGCTCAACCGCCATCACCTCGTCGGCGCACTCGTCTACTTCGACGGCCAGCACAATGATTCGCGCATGAATGTCTCGCTGGCGCTGACGGCCATGCTGTATGGCGCCACGCTTCTCAACCATGTCGAGGTGACGGCTCTGGAAAAGGATGCCAATGGCAAAATTTGCGGCGCCAAGGTGAAGGACGTGATAGCCGGACACGAAACCGCTTCTGCTTCCTCGGAACCGTTTACTGTTCGCGCAAAGGGCGTCATTAACGCCACGGGGCCCTTTACCGATGCCGTGGAGCGCATGGATGATCCGCAGCGCAAGGAGATCGTCGCACCGTCTTCGGGTGCCCACGTTATGCTTCCGGGCACCCTGTGTCCAAATGGTATGGGTATTCTCGACGCTGCCACCTCGGACGGCCGTGTCGTCTTTGTGCTGCCCTGGGAGGGTGTGACTGTCGCGGGCACGACGGATAATGCGTGCCCGGTTGAAGCTGAGCCTGTGGCTCTTCAGGGCGACGTGGAATTCATTTTGAAGGAAGTGAGCAAGTTGCTGGAGCCTGAGAATGCTGTCACGAAGGATGACGTCTTGGCAACGTGGTCTGGTATGTTTCTGCTTTTCCCTCGTTTCTTCTTCCTCAATCAATTCTCCTTTTTCTGTTTGGAAAATGATCTGCTCCCACCAAAGACGGGGTAGCATTCAAAGCAAACAATATCATCGTGACTGACTCCCAAGCAAAGGCATCCGTCCCCTCGTCCGTGACCCCAACGCCGGCAACACAGAATCTCTCGTCCGCTCCCACCTCGTCACCGTATCTCCCTCGGGCCTTCTCACCTGCGCAGGCGGCAAATGGACCACCTACCGTCAAATGGCCCAAGACGCCGTCGACGACGCCATCCAGACCTTCAACCTCCGCCCCCGCTCCGTAGCCCTCCCCGACATTAGCGGCTACAATCTCGCCGAGTCCCTCACAGACGGCTCCTGTAAGACGCAGTCTACCCCTGTGCTTGGATCCCACGGCTTCTCAACCGGTCTGCCCGCACAACTCATCGAAATGTACCCCCACCTGGACAACGACATAGCCCACCACCTTGCCACCAACTACGGCGACCGCGCATGGGCTGTGCTCTCCTCGTCTCCCGAAAGCGCGACATCCCGTCTATCGCCCTCCTTTCCGTTCATAGAAGCTGAGCTGCGCCACGCTGTCCGCTCCGAAGCAGCATGTACGGCCACTGACGTCATTTCACGCCGTACTCGACTTGCGTTTTTGGACGTGTATGCTGCGCTGGGGGCTCTGCCGCGGGTGATTGACGTGCTGGGCGAGGAGCTGGGGTGGACGGAGGTGCGTAAGAAGGCGGAGTGGACGGAGACGATGGTCTTTTTGCGGAGTATGGGGCTGGGGGAGCGGGATATGGGGTTGTCGAGGGAGGATGTTGAGGGGATTCGGGGAGCGAAGTAAGCGATTCAGAGCGAATGGGATATCAGAGTTGTATCTTGTTCGTTTTGTTCCTTTTTTGTTCTTGTTGCTTAGAAAGCTTACTATATTGTTTTTGTTCTCTTCGTATACATCATATAGAGCGCATATCTTTGTATATTATTGTTTAGCGCATGTACTGGCCGTTGGTCGCACCATGCGGACTCGGGTGTTGATGACTCAGACCTGGTCCTGAAGGCTGAAGGCTGAAGGCTGAAGGCTGAAGGCGCTTTCGGTTGCTAGGCATGCGCATTTGCGGGAGTTCATATTCTTGACACTTGTTCATCAGATAGAATTTAGAGGTCCTCTGCCGCCCTTGGAGAGATGGGGCAGAAGAGTTATATAGACATCATGGCTCATTTTTGTTGGCAGCGTTATTCCAAGACAATTATAATCACTCTGTACTCTGTAGAGTAGTACAGTAAGGGGGGGGGGGGGGGGCCTTTTTTTTTTGGACGGTATATTAGATTGGCTGTCGAGCTTGTCTGGACCAGAGAGCTCCTCGAGCAGCCTCTTCTCATGTCGTCATTGACTCCGGACTGCTTTAGCTGCTCTCGAGGCGACGGATGGGCTCCCTTTACTTGTCAGCGTGAGTGTCTTCTGAAGGCGCCGGAGTGGAGGATGTGGCTGCCGGCCTAATTAATGTCTGAGGTGTTAGGTGTCGGCAGCCGGGTCCGTGAGGCCGCCAGAGTTGTAGCCTTTGTCCGGCGTCTTGTAAGTTGTTTGTGAGGTGCGAGTATGCATACGAGCGCCTGTCGATCCAGGCGTAAGTAGAATGAATTGCAAAGAAATAGCTTGAGCCTTGAGGAGCTTCCAGCCTTCCATCCACAACCTGACAGCCAATCTGATCATCTGATGTGTCTACTATCTAGAAGCACCAGAGGCAAGATGCAGCATCACCAGAGTTTCGATCATCATTTACGATCCCTTCCAACACACAGACTTCATTTCCTTCAGACTTCAGTGTCTTGTTATCTCAGAATTTTCACGAAGACTTAAGCCGGCCGATCGGCAACAGACGCCTTACTTTGCGTCTGCGGTACCCGGATGCCATGCCCCAACGGCGTCGTACGGCGATGGCAAGACCAGGCCGATAGGTGACATTTACGACGTATATGTGGCACCGTCGTAAATGAACGAATGTGCTCAGAAAGAGAGTGACAAGTGTTCCGGACGCAGTTGCTTGCTTCACATATCAGGGTCCAGGGAATCGCCTACGTCAGATATAAGTCTGCTTTCCAAGTCAAGACTAAGCAAGTACAGGCCAGAGTCCTCTGCAGTTTGGGTTGACAGCGAAGCAATTCGACCTTGATGATTGATCTTCTTCACACATGGCCAGATGTCTACCACTGCTATTGCTGTGAGCCGAATAACGCTCCCTAAGAGCTGTTCAATATTGAAATTTGATGAAGGATACAAATTCCGGCACCGGATCCAAAAAAAAAAAAAAAAAAAAAAAAAAAAAAACATGGATTATTATCATTGTCAGAATACAACAGGTCAACGAAAAGGTGCAGAGCCAGCAGAAGACAACGTGTCAGCAATAAGACGGACGTGGCTGGCAATAATACCGTTGATTCTCATGAAGCCACCGCGGCGCCCACCAGCAACGATTCAAAAATGCTGATCAACGATTTGACTTCATTATCCACGGACCACGGCCAAGTTGCAATCTCTGTCACTGAGAATATGCATCTTCGCAGCTCCGTCTACTTCTCATGTGTCAACAATTGCCTATAGGGGTCTGCTACCGAAGAGCTCGCACTGCGCAGACTTTGAGGTCCTGGCTATGAACAGAGTCAGAATCTGAATGAGTGCAAGACAAGCCACAAGACAGGGTGGTGTGCGGGATGAACCAATGGAAGCTGCCAACATTGAACAAAACTCCTTTTCAGGCTTTGACGTCTGGAAATCACCGGCTCAGACACCAATCCTTGGCATCTAATTCTATTCCTCACTTGACCAATGCTGAGGACGTGCAACGAAAAGCTCTTCTTGGGACTTGGGTTGAGGGAGCTCCAATGAGCGATAATGCGATCACTAACAATGGCATGCTTCCAGGTGTGCCGGAATTTGTGTCCTCCATCAATATTCAAGAGCAGCGAGCTGTTGAGGAAGATTATCCCGTTCACAGCAATAGCAGTACATAGTAGGCGATGTGTGAAGAAGATCGCTGTGGGACTGCTTCGCCGCAACACCAAACTGCAGGAGACTCTGGAGTCTGGCCTATATAGTATACTCGTGTGGATAAGCTAACTTATCTCTGACGTGGACACTGGACGATTCCCTCATGTGTGAAGAAAGACATAATACATTGCGTTCAGAACTCTCTCCTTCCGTGTGTGATCTTTCGAAGTTAACTGAAGACGGCAGTCACGGCACCACACAAACGTCGTAGATGTCACCTATAGGTCTAGCCTTGCCCTTGCTTAAGCTTTTATCACGGGCGTCGACGGTCGGGCTGTGATCACGGGCTATCGGCGGTGGCGGAGTCGACCGCGAGGGAAAGCTTGAATCTGCCGTCTGGGACGAGGAACTCTCTGCTGGCTGGCTGAGTTAAACTGTCAAAGCCTGAAGGCAGACCGATGTTAGGAAGTCCTGCATGAATCGAGACGATGGCATGGCCATTGCGGATGACTGGGGGTGTCGAAAATGGGGATTAAGGCAACAGGTGTTTTTGGAGCAAGCACGAGTATGTAGTTGTAAACAGTGAACTTGTAATCGTCGGACTGGAGAGATGTGTAGTTGAAGTTTTGAACTGCGGGGCCCGGGCTTTTGTTGGAGGGGCAGGGGCAGTCTTTCGTAAGCATTTACTTGTTTTACAAATGGAAGGCATTCACGCGCTCTCTATATGTTCACAATTTAACACAACAGTTGATATACCATGCCATGAAGCAAAAAGCAAAAGCAAGTCATTTCATGCATCAAACATGCCTAAATCATCGCGTGTCGTCTCGACCGCTTCCAACCACATGATGAATACCAAACTCCATGTTTTTCATTTTTTCCAAAACGCTCACAAAAAAATACTGCCATTCCCCGTCCTGTTGCCCCATTCCCCCCCCCCCCACACACACACACACACACACACACATCATGAGAAAGTAAAACAAGATGCCTATCCCCTCACACGCAAATAATACACCCCATCCCCATCACAAACATACCTCATCGTCGTCGTCTCCGGAAACATGGCCGCCAACTCCCTCTCACTCCCCATCACAGCCCGATAACTCAAATGCCCCAGCGCAGATCTCAACAACGTAGCCTCCCCCAAATGACTATGATCCCGCACCATCACCATATTCGACAACACAATCGAAACAAGCGCAAAGAGAAGCTGCAATCCCATAATAAGGCCTAGCACCAGATGCACATACGACCAATTATTAATATCAAGCGTGATTCCCTTGAGGGGCATCTGTCCCGTAACGTTGAGATTCGAATTCGACTGCGCAGTCGCGAGGATGACCCCCGCGGCAAAGGAACTCGTCTGGTACCCCATGAGGGAGTTACTCCCTGCGCAGGCAGACCCAAGGAGACTCTCGGCTGGGTAACTCTGGAATTGGATCCGGTCAGTGAGATTAGCGCCGAGGTTGGAGGTGCCATAGCCTTGGAGGGCGATGGCAGCAGGGGCCATGAGCTTGAGGGTATTGCCGAGTTCGTGCTCGGGGATGATGGCGTTGACGACGGGTGCGACGCTGACGTTGCAGCGGTAGAACCAGGGTTCCGAGGTGGAGGCTTCGAGGGCGGTGACGATGCTCCATCCGATGTGTTGGTCGTGGAGAGGGTCAACGATGAAGGTGGTTTGGCCGGGGCCGTTTTTGGCGGGTACATTGAGAGTGGTGTTTCGGTCGTCGGCGAGGGTGATGGTGTCGAGATCGCCGCTGCCACCGCGGGTGACTTTCCAGGATTCGCAGGTCGAGGATGTGGCTACGGAACGGTTGGAGGCGGCCATGAGGTAGTACGATGCGCTGGGGGTTGTGGCTTCGTAGAACCATGAGTGGCAGGTTGTGTTTATGCATGAAATGGGCGAGTTATCTGGGTTGAAGAGCGCGCCTGGCTCTGGTGCATTGAGAACGTTGACGTTGATGCCTGCGGCTAATCCGACCATTCCGTAGCTTGATACACATGTGTGAGAAGAATAGATCAAACCGAGTTATGAGCGGGGAGGGCTCGGAATCACCTGTTGGCGGTGTATCGCAGCGCATTCTCCGTCTGGCTCGTCATCGCGCTGTCGTTGGAGGTCAACGAAGACGACGTTGTCAGTTTGTAGGTCTGCAGCGTAGACAGATCCGGCACGGACACGAGACCAGACTGCGTGGGCACCATCTTATCCGCGCCGTTGACATTGTAGGTCAGTCCGAGAGTGGCGAGCCCAATCTGCGCAGCCTGTGATGTGTTAATGAGAAGTTCTCGGGTGACGATGCCGCAGGGCAGTAGGGCAACATGAACAAATTGCCCCCCCCCTCTTAGAAGGGGAAAACAAAACGAACCGCATTGATGGCGACCCAGGCCAAGACATAGACACGCAGCGAGAGCCGCCTCGACACACACAGCAGCATGACCATACGGCTCATGTTCTCGCTTTGCAGCACCAAATCAACCTCCCGCGGGCGCCACTCCCTCAGACTCAGCACCCACCAGCGCAGCGTGGCAGCCATGTGCTTGAGCGAGCTGGCGAGATTCAAGCTTAAGAAGATGGACAGGCCGACAATGAGCGTATTGAACTCCTTCTTCTTGGCCATGACCATGGCGGATCGACTGGAATACTGCCACAGGACCAGGTAGACGGAGGCGCACAACACCATCGTCAGGACCCATCGTGTGAGACATGCGATCAGCAATCTGCGCAACTGCCGGCCCTTGTGCAGCCGCTCAAAGGTGAAGCTATACGCCTGTCGAGCGAGACGTGGCGGCGTCGGCGGCGCATCCGACTTTTCCGTCGTGCTGTCGTTGCAGTCTTCTTTGCGGAGAGTCATGACTGGGGTTGGTCTCGCTTACACATGACGATGTCTCATGCGCGATGAGAACAAGGGAAGCGTCCGTGTATAAAAGCAGATGAGCAGATGAGCAGATGCCAGAAACTCTTTTCTGTTCGGCCGGGAAAATAGACCCTCGACCCTCGACCCTGGCCCTGGGCACTTGAGCGGACGTTGGTGTCCCATCCTTGCCAGTCCCGGTCGGTCGGAGGGCTCACCACGTCCGACGGATTAGCCCTTCCTTGTTGTGTGGAAGACTGGAAAAGTGTGTGTACAGTGTACAGTGTGTGTGTATGTGTGTGTGTGTGTGTGCATTGTCGCTTGTCGTCCGCGTTTGCTCAAAAAGGCGTGGAATTGCAATCCAGCCGGCAGTCGAGGTCGAATCCCACAACGTCCGGGAATTCCTTGCAGTGCGGACGGTGGATCCCCCGGCCGCCATTATCAACGAATTCAAAGCCAGCCTGCGTACCGATCATCCGCCAAGCGCGTCGGGAAAAAAGAAGAATACATATCCGTATCATGTACGGAGATGTATGCGACATGCCCGCGATGCTCCAGTCAATGACTCAATTGCCGCATTTGCATGGTCAGGCTTCATTTTTCCTAGGATGATTGAGCCGGTCCATTTGTCGCCGTCACGAGTGCCTAATGACGGAACTCTCTCTCGAGTCTCAACTGCCAATAGGTACCATGTAGTTACGGAGTACGGAGTATGGAGTATGTACATACATATGTACATATATGCAGGTGGTGCGGGATGTGTATCCGTACATATCCGCGAAGTCGTCTTCCGCGAAACATTGCGGGGGAGGGGCCATTGTTTGTAACCAATAGTAATAGTCTAGTTGAATTAGAGTGTTTTTTACGGACAACAATGGACCAATTAGTACTAATGCGCAGTGGTTCCGTTGACCATCGGCTGTTACAAATTCAATAGTTAAACACTAGACGCAACCACGCCAAACCGCGTGTTCGACGGACAAGGGTCCAGAAACAGCCTCCAAGCCGTCCTCAGCCTGGGCGCTTCCTTCTTCCTGCAGCCAATCCGTCATGAAGCAGGCTTCCTGTCGGATGTACCTAGACTCTAGGAGGATGCACGAGCGGGATCGGCCGTGGAGGCCGGCATCGACGCGGGACTTGTCGCGGGACTTGTCGCGGGACATCCATCATCATTGATGACTCGATGAGGGACGTTGATGCGGGACACCGTTTCCGATGCGTGTTGTGTGTCGAGTCCCTGCTTTCCGGAATGCTTACCCGCTTTGCCGAGAAAATCGCTCGTCAATTCAACTTGGTCAAAAGTCGGGATGAGGTCATGCGTCCTTCTTTGCTTCTTTGCTTCATGGCGCTCAATTCGCCTTCTGTGTTGTGAGATAAAAGGAAGAACAGCAGAAGAGCAATGCAGGGGACAAGAAAGTTTAAATCGCACAAACGACCCGTCCGTCGCCAATACCAGCGCGGGACGGCGAGGCCTAAGGTACTGTACCTATGTAATACATATGTAAATACATATGTAACATATGTACAACATCTACATACATTCCTGGAATCCCTCTCACCATACTTATTACTCCGTAACTGAATCATTGTCTCCATCGCAGCGACGGGTCCCGGCACCTCAAACATCACATGCAGCATCGCGAACGCCCCTCGCTGCAAATCGATTCTTCACTCCGCTCCTGTATACAGTGTATAGGCAGGAACTCGTCGACAAACAGACGACAGCTTCAGAGAAGTTTGGCTGCGTCATTCGTTTGTGCAACAAGGGGTCAAGGATGCTCCAATGTCCAATGTGCGGGGATGCTCCCTGTTCCTCGCGCCATGTAACCCGGCACAATCTGGTAGCTTCCAAGTTCCTTGTTCCCGTGCCGTGTCATTGCAGCTTGATTGATAACCGTGGGTATACCGTCGGGTCGGTAACCACTACCTAACCTAGTTACCGTATCGGCCATCGCCCTGCCGTTCGTCACGTACATCTTTCCGGCTGCAGTACCAGTGCCGACCGAGTCTGGGATACCTCTGCTAGATGATCCGTCACGCTCACTGACGCAGCCAGTCGTGGTGTATCATGGCATGTTTGTATATGAGGACAGCGCGCGGATGAAATCCCCTGCGATAAGCGAGGCGGCCAGCTGTGGCCCCGGTTGTCTGTTTCTGGTGAGTGGCCGAGCATCGATGTTATTGCACAGGAGGGAACGTGGGAACGTGGGAACGTGGGAACCTGTTATGTGTGAAACCAGCGGATTGTTCGACGGATCAGCTCAATCGTATCAAGACGATAAATCCGGATGCCAGCCACACCGCTAGCTGAACTGAGAATGAGATGAAGAGAAACAAGAAACGAACTCGGGTATAGATCCATCCGAAAGGACAACTCTATCGCCACCGTCAACAACGGAAAACCTCACTTTCTAGAACCATCGCTCGTCATCGCGAAGTGTTGACCCCGCCAGTCAGAAGATTGAAGACTTTGCTGTTTTTTCTCTCTATTCCATGATCCATCAGAAGATAGAGGACTTCACTGTCACTTTTATCAGAACACCCCCTCCTCAAGGCTCAAGTTTCAACGGCTCAACATCGCTTGTATAAAAACTCATTCGGCCTCATTCGACAGACATATCTTGTCATCGCCTGCGGCCTCGTCAGAAAACTTTAAACACCCTCTGCCTCTCGTCCATCAGAACTTAGAAGACCTCTTCGCCCGACCCTGTGCAGAAAACATGGATGTGAAACGGCGAAACAGCACAGTCGGCCCCTCTTGCCCAAGTCACAAGTGAAGTAACCTCACAAGGGAGTCGGGACATGATGCCCGACTACTTGTCAATGTTCTCTGGACTCGTCACAAAAGACTGGGAACGCTCACGCGACGACATCGACCCAAAGAACGCAACAAAAAATCCAGATTGACAACCGGATCGCCTGCCTTTACAATTATTACGTGACATACATATTACGGCAAGACCTTTGAGTTTGAGATACTTCGGTGTACCTTCTGCGAGGACTGTGAGTACTGGACGGTCCAGACGTGGAGCAGAGCCAGTCGCCGTGCATGCCAAGAACGTCTTTTTCCACTCTTGCGATGCGTCTTCTTAAGTTCTTCCCGATGAAAAGAGAGAACTGAGAGTGTTGGAATCGCTATCCTCAACGATAACGTGTTCACAGTGCACGCAGTAATGTAAGTCCGTGGCCTTACACCTCGTGGTAATAACACCTCGCGGCCACTCTTTCCTTCCTCTCTCTTCTAGATAGCTTCCATGAATACGACAGATATGTTCAATTGTTCATGGAAGTTGACCCCACGCGTATACGCAACCCTTGCGGATTTTTGAAAGTAACAGCCCTAGACAAACCGTTTCAAGGAGACGAACAAGTTCAATAGAATTCCTTGGTTCATGTCTTTTCTTAGCCATGGGTCACGTTTACGCCATGCCAGTCCCAGTCACCAGTGTGCCTTGACAATGGCTAACGAGGAGTGCGGCGGTGCGCCATGTACATATCATCATTCTTGGATTCATGCGTGCTATTGCGCAAGAATATTCCCGAAGCTAAATAGCATCGGGGTGGCTGATTATCAGTCAGTGCCACCGGACCGGCGGACCCTCGCTCGTCGTGAAGCACTCTCTCTGAAACGTGCGTCTCTCCATTCAATTAATCGACGAACGTGCATCATGTACTGAATCCCAGTGCTGGCCAAAGTGACAGGTCGAAAATGAAACGCATAATAGTTAAAGAGGTACATAAAAGTCCACGATTGAGTCGACATAGGAGTAGAGAATGCCGTGGGACAAATCGGCGGCTGGCGGGCTCCAGCGCGGGCGCTCAACAATATCGTCCAATGGCAATTCTCAGTCATGAAACGTATGCATCTTTTTGTCCACCGGTCAGCAACCGGTGATCGAGGTTCTAGGTTGTGCAACCTTTTCAACCTCAAATTGTCACTTCCCGTCATTTTTCTTTAGTCCGATATGCCAATTTGCTGCCCCCCCCCCCCCCCCCCCCCCCCCCGCGGAAAAACTCCAATACCCATAAGAGAATCAACACCAGACGCCATTCTTCCCCGTAGATACCCCAATCTTGAATCCACGGCCTCCCACCAAAACGCCCAACCCTCAGGATGACACAATGTCACTCCGCCAAAGTCGGATTCCGTCCATGCAAAGACTCGTTACTCAGAGGGTGAATCCGGAAACTGGTCCACGTAAGCGGTGCTCCCGTTTAGAATGACCCCCGCGTTAAGCCGCGTGCTAAATCGAATCATATCCGTCGAGGCCTCCTCGCGGTACCCGTCGCCATGAGAGCCAATGTCACTCGACGCGCTGATGGGACCCGCGGGCCGATAGTGCGAGAAGAGCGTGGGATTGACGCCCAAGCACTCCTGCTTGGTCCGGCCCTTTGAGCCCTCGCAGTAAAAGCGCAACAAGATGTCGAAGGCGTCCGTGGCGGGCTTCAACGCGAGCTCGCGGAGCATCTTGCGTGCGCCGCGGCGGCTGACGGCATAGGCGAGACTGCAGACGCCTTCTTGTGCGTGGTGCACCACGCGGGTATGCGGGGGGTAGTCCTCCACGAGATGAAAGGGCTTGTTGAGGGACCAGATATCCTTTTTGGGCGGTACGGAGACGTCGTGTTTCCTGACCACGCGGCCCTTGGCCATGCGGGTGTTGTCCTCGAAGGGGAAACTCATACCGCAGTGGCCCAGCCAGAGCACGTCCCAGCTGTCACCGTAGGGCGTGAGGGACGGGGCTACTGTGTTGGGTAGCTTGTAAAAGTCCATATCGCGGACTGTTTTGGGCGAGTGTTCCGTGGGATGCGGATACGTTGCATCCGCGTATTGACCCGGTCGGCCTCCTCGAAGCGGTTGGGTGAGCGCGCGGCTCGAAAGCGCGAAGCCGTGCAGCTGCTCTCGGATCCTGACGTCCCAGTCGACATCATCCTCTAGGATGAGCGCAGACGACAGGTTCCGCCGGACCACTCTGTGCGATGCATCATGCCATCAGCTTGTCGTTCGACACATCGATGCAAATATAGGCGGGCGGGAGGGGCACGTTACTCTTGAATCGCATTCATATGCCCGCGCCACGAACCGAGGCTTGCGCCCTGCAGGTGCTTTCTATCTTTCGGCATTGGCACCGCCTTTTCGTTGACCTCGTCGCCCTTGACGCCATCGACGAATGTAATGCTGAGTTCCGAGAGAGCGGCGGCGAGTGTCATGCCATCGCGACGGTCCGACCGGGATGGCAGGCCGACGACCAGAATATCCCCAAACTGTCGAGCAGGAAAGATATGAGAAGCTAGTTAGCATAAATAGAAAATAAAGTAGAGTTCGGTCTCGGATTGCGAGTTGAAAAAGGGGGAGTCCAAGGATAGTCCCAAGGAGAGGAAACAGAGCAAGGAAACGAGAAAACATGTACATGATAATAGCACCGCATATACATACGCCAAGAGTAGCATTCAAGACATTATGCAGCGACGCCGCGGAATCATAATCCGCATGCTGGCCCACGTATCGCGACGTTCCCGCATAACGCAGACCGCCATGTCGAAGACTGAGCAATGTGACAATAACGACTGCGGCGCCCATGACCGACAAGACCCGCCGGGACAGGAACATGCCAGAAACGCTGCCTAGATCGAGCTTCATCTGGACGCACTTTTGTCGAAATAGGAAAGCTCTGGGTGGGATGAAAGATGGGATCGTGATGTCTGATCACTTGATGGGGAGGAACTTCTGGGGGTTGATCTGAGCCATCATTTTGCATCAGCATAGTGTTCTGACCTTTTGGTCGGGTCGAGAGGGATATCCGATTCCTCACAGCGGAGACCGGAGAAGGCCTCAGGCACAAAGGCGCTGGGAGCGAAGGTCCATATGTATGTAGCACGATGGCCTCGCACATGTATGGTTGAGGCCAGAGATCAAAGCCTTCAAGCATCTGACCCCTACCTTTGACATCTTGCCCTCGGCCTTCACTCTGTTATGAACCCACAAGTCTTGACAATATTATTAGCGATTGTGGACGCTTAAAGACCAAGGGCTGTGACCAGCATATGGCGTTCATTCATTTGATGCAACACATTTGTCATTTATGGGCGCGCTCGTGTTGCACGCTGGTTACTGCGTTGCCGCTACGTGGCCGCTGCGTGGCGTGCGCGTGTGCGAGTTTGTACGACGGAGATGAGGCGAAGGAACCAAAGGAGCTTATTCTCCTTATTCCACGTGCAGCCTCACAGAAGGCAGCCAGTCTCGAGGCTTCAAGCAAGATGAGGCTTGATGGCGCAACTTTGACTTCATCTTTACGCGGACGTGGGCCAGCCAGCTCAGGGGCAGTCGATTGTTATACGTAGCCTCACCCTTGTTGTTGGACGGGTCTTGACACGGTTGACACGGTTGACACGGTTGACATGCTTGATCTGTTGAATTATGTACTTTGAATCGGCAGATCTGTACTCCGTAGATGTTCATGTCATTAAAATAGTGTCCGTAGTTGGTGATGTGATGTGCATGTTTGACAAACTGCGAAATGTTGCACATGGTGCCTGACGGGGCGCCAGCTAGGGGCCGCGACCCACGCCGGCTCGGTCCATTCAGGCCCTCGCTAAACTCGCTAAACTCGCTAAAAGAAGCAATTCTTCTTGTCACCCGATTTTAGTTCCAGTACAGAGTACGTACATATGTATGTACGAGCCTGTACTCCGTAGAAACCCAACCACCAAAAATGGTCGTCCCAAAATGGACGGGGCTCCATTTTTAATTTTGGGTGTAGAGGTACTCCGTACTTCAGTCGATTCTCTGCTTGGTTGACTTTTCTATTTCTTTGGCGCCGCGTCCACAATCCATGTACCTGACGTGCAATATTGTATGCACAGATACTTCTTCCAATTCCTTAGTCTGATACAGACGGATTTCCAAACTGCCCCTCGTGTGTGCAATTCACGACCTTCTGCCCGATCGATTTTGTATGCTTGACTTTACACGTTTGCTACCCATGATTCTTCTCTCGTTTCTTCTGAACTGACGTTGCATGCATGAGGCGTTGCAGTCTGTAGGTAGAGACCCATGGTGAGCATCCTACTCCCGAGCATCCGAGCAAGGTGGTAACGGTGCTCACTGAGTGAGCAGCACAGCGTTTCCTCGCAGATGGTCCTCGCAGATGGTCCTCGCAGATCAGTCCTGGTGTGGTCAAAATCTATCTCGGACCTAAGGATATTAAAGCATCAGCGAAATCCGTCAATATGTACGTCACAGTCGACAGCCTCAACGACTCGCAGACGGGCTTCCCACTGTGACCCTGCTGCGATGCGCCATTTGACAGCCAGCGGTGAACTTGATTTCTGCTCCGAGAAGTCAAGACCCCTAGCACTACTCCGTACTGCGGCGCGCAAACAGGCCTCGTGGCGCCAGCCTAGCCTTTTATCCAGCGACCACTGACACCATGTCGACGTGATCAACAACACGTTGCATAACACGACACAACGGTCCCGTTCCGTCCACAGCAACAAAGGCAGCCAATGAGTGATGTCCCCGGATATGCGATGACTGTGGTGGCCGGCGTCGACGTCTTTCTGTGCAGCTGGTGCTCGGCGCATACCTCGTGCGCCTTAGATCCCCGCCAAGCTCTTAATAACGCCAACGCGGTGGATCTCGTGATGTTGATTATG
This sequence comes from Claviceps monticola, assembly GCA_018360055.1. Lineage (NCBI taxonomy): Eukaryota > Fungi > Ascomycota > Sordariomycetes > Hypocreales > Clavicipitaceae > Claviceps > Claviceps monticola. The sequence continues at coordinate 39,356 of SRPP01000189.1, forward strand.
GAGTACATACATACCTAAACCAAACCACGCAATTGTCAACGGCTAGATGCGGATGTGCAAGAGAAAGCCGCTTATCTCAGGCTTTATCTTGCTCCCTACTCCGTACATACTCCGCTTTCTAGAACGCCATCGTGGGGCTTGTCGGGGGGCCTGGGGTGTAGTGGACTGGGGTAAACCCTTAGATATTCGTTCGCGCTGAGGATGGCCGTTATCAAAGAAAGCATTGACCAATTCCCCAAAATACCTAGATAACTAGATAAAGATGGCTCTCAACGAGAACGGTTAAATGAGCGGCCTGCAAAGGCAGCCAAGAGTGGATAGGGCCGGGGATAGTCAGGCTTGGCATCCCTTCTCGTCCAGCCTAAGAAGCCAAACGTCAGATCTAAGCAAGCGGCTTGCGATAGCGCAATGGCTGCAGCCTCCAGTTTTCAGATGGCTTCCATCTTCTAAGTTCTTTCCCTCACATTGGACTAGATCTGCGGAACACGAACACGGCGAGGTTGAATTAGCCTTGGGCCAAAAGAGATGTACGTCACGTCATCTTTCCAGCATGCACAATTTCTGAGCCACCATTGCCAGAGCCGTCTGAATGGCGAATGCCATGTGGCCATATGAGACGCCATCGCATCAGTTGGCATTTCAATTCGCCGTTACTTTCGTCGACAAGGCACGGCGGCGGACAGAAATTCCCGAGTTGCTGACCTCGTGACCTGCGTACAAACCCCAGGTATTGTACCTATGTACTACCGGCTGCCAGGGGACTGATAGAAAGACAAAGGCGTTCACCGAGTGCCGGGTTGCTTGTTGCCTGCTGCCTGACCACGGGCGATTGACAGTCTCCTCGCGCTAAAAGCAATGACCCCCGGATGCGTTGTGAAGTCAGGATCGGCCGCAGCCTGGTCTAGTTAGCCTTGCCGGCTGATTCAGATTATGTATTTGGTAATTAGTAACTATGGTCTGCATGAAGCCGGATCAGACGCAACGTGGATTGGCAGCGCACGTGCCATGAGCATGAGCAGGCCGGGGGGGGGGGAAACAAGTCGCCTGGAATTCCGTGGGTAAGTTGGATGAGGGAATGAGGGATCGGTATAAGATGGAAGATAAAGGCGCCCGCTTACCTTGCCGCTGTTGCGGTGGCTGACTTACCCAGCTTTGCTTCAGCATCGTCGTCGTCGTGTTTGCTTTGTACAAACGACGCCTTACCGCTGCCCCGGAGGTTTCTTCAGCCGCAGCGCAGCAGCCCGTCAGCTGCCAGCTACTATCTATCAGCTGCAACGGCCGACGACTGAGCGCCTCACCTCTCGCACGATACTTATCCGGCCTCTCTGCCGCATTTTATTCATCCTGCAACGCCGTTTCTATTAACAATTCGGACACGATGGACTCGGAAGGCATCTATGCCCGTGCGGGCAAAAGCGACAGCCATGGCAGCGACCCCGAAAAAGCCAGCATCCGGCACCAGTTCGAGGGTACGGGCGAGATTCGTGGTCTCGAGACCAACCCAGAGACGATGCTTCACAAGGGCCTCAAGGCTCGTCACATCACCATGATTGCCATTGGTGGTGCGTTGGGTACCGGTCTCATCGTGGGCACCGGCAAGGCTCTGGCTCAAGCTGGCCCCGGCTCCCTCTTCATCTCGTATACCTTTGTCGGTTTTCTCGTCTTCATTGTCATGGCTGGTCTTGGTGAAATGGCTTCTTGGATGCCGCTCAGTGCTGGATTCACCGGGTACGCCACTCGATACTGCCATCCGTCTCTTGGCTTCGCTCTCGGCTGGTCGTAAGTCTCTCTTCTCGTTCTCCACCATCTAGAGCCCACTTTTCTGGCTTTTGTTTATCTAACCTCAATTTAGATACTGGATGAAATACATTATTGTCACTCCGAATCAGCTTACAGCCGCCTCTCTCGTCATTTCGTTCTGGGTGCCCCGAGAGAAAGTCAATCCCGGTGTCTTCGTCGCTATCTTCCTCGTTGCGATTGTGTGCATCAATTACTTCGGAGGCATCCGGTTTTTTGGAGAATTTGAGTTCTGGCTGTCCTCGTTCAAGGTCATTGTCGTGGTGGGCATCATCCTCTTTGCGCTCATCATTGCTTGCGGCGGCGGCCCCAATGGTGATGCGCCTGGCTTCCGGTATTGGAATAATCCCGGCGCTTTTGCGCAGCTTTACAAGACGGGCCCCTCTGGATCGCTGGGGAAGTTTATGGGCTTCTGGTCCGTCATGGTGAATGCGACTTTCGCCTATCTCGGTACCGAGCTCGTCGGCGTCACGGCCGCCGAAGCGCAGAACCCGCGGCGATCGATTCCCAAGGCCATTAAATTGACTTTTTACCGCATCTTGATCTTCTACTGTCTCAGTGTTCTCCTCGTGGGCATGATTGTCCCCTATAATTCCGACAAGCTGGCGTTTGCCAACAAGCAGACTACGGGTGCCAGTGCCAGTCCTTTTGTTGTTGCAGCTACCATTGCCGGCATCAAGGGCCTGCCACATGTCATCAACGCCTGCATTTGCATCTTTGTCTTCTCCGCCGCCAACTCAGACCTCTACATTGGCAGCCGAACGCTGTACGGTCTCGCCAGCGACCGCGCAGCTCCCGCAATTTTCCGCCGCACTGACAGCCGAGGCGTGCCTGTTTACGCACTCGCAGTCTGCACCGGATTCGCCTGCTTGGCTTTCATGGTTGTGTCGGACGACTCCAAGAAGATCTTTAACTACTTTGTCAACCTCACCACCATCTTCGGCCTGCTGTCTTGGATCTCCTTGCTCGTCACCTACATCTTCTTCCTCAAGGCACGACGCGTGCAGAATCTTGCCGACAGCGCGATGCCCTATGTCGCACCCCAGGGCCTCATCGGAACCTACATCGCCCTCTTCTTCTGCTGCCTAATCTTGCTGACCAAGAACTTTGATGCCTTTGTCCACCACGACGGCATCACGTTTGATGTCCAGAGCTTCATCACGGGCTACCTCGGTATCCCGCTGTATCTGATTCTGCTCTTCGGCCACATGTTCTATACCAAGAGCCGTGGTGTCAAGGCACACGAGGTCGACTTCTTCACCGGCAAGGACATCATCGACCAGGAGGAGTCGGACTTTTTGGAAATCCAGAAGACCAAGATTGCCCAGAGCCAGGGCTGGAACAAATTCTACAACCGCTATATTTCGTGGCTATTCTAGGAACGCGCCAGACTATGTGGGGGTGTGGGAAGCGATTCTTATTTATGTTTTCATGTCGATACGTTGTTTCATGTTGGGATGGAATGTGCAAAAGTGCAATTGTTGTTTTTTTCTTTATGCAACGCAATATACCAGGATACAGTTTTTATTCGTTAGTTTCTCTATACAAGACACAGTTTCAAACTCGCCCAATATGCAATCCTCATCAAGATCAATGTGTTATGAAATCTTTGTGAAACAAACACAACACAGTAGGTAAAGCCACACCAGTCGAAACTTGAAGAGTTTGGGTCGGTCCGGCATGAGAAAAAAAAAAAATTATGTACGGAGTACACTCGGTCCTTATCAGCGGGTCCTCGCCCCGTCCCGAAGTGGAAGTCCCACTCCCGGCTTAACTAACCGCTTACAGTCAAACCCCGTTTTAACGACGCCACATTACGCAAAGCCTGCGGAGCGAAATGGAGGCACGTATGTTGTTGAAAATGCCGATACTACCCCGTGCATACCTATTGCCGCATATGTACAGAGGATGGTCGCTTAAGTCGTTGCCCAAGCCAAGGAGCAGGGGTCC